>JBCJKH010034920.1:2412-38693 GCA_039877255.1 Loriculus beryllinus
GCAGTGTTCAAGGCCAGGTCGGACAAAGCCTTGGGTGGCATGGTTTAGTGTGAGGTGTCCCTGCTTATGGCAGGGGGATTGGAATTAGATGGTCTTAAGGTCCTTTCCAACCCTAACTATTCTAGGATTCTATGAAACACACTCTGTATGTGTGCCAACATCATGATCCCCATCACAATCAGCAGGCAGGTCTCAAGGGTACCCCAAGGCCATTCAAAACCTTCATAACTCTCAAATGATGCTGTAAATAGTCTGGTGGGGGGGCTGGGAATGTAAGAGAATGTCTCCATAGGTTGACCACCTGAGGAGGGGAAAAAAGTGTAACTGCTAAACACTCTATTATTTACCTCCCAAATTACAGAGGTGGTGACCACACTGGGAACACAAACCGTACCAGTTTCATGATCAATGAGTCTATTGTATTACAAGTCATTACCATAAATTACAGTGAAACAAGAACCTTAGCCCAGGCCCCCCAGCCAATAAAAAGTGAAATTGCAAATACTGGCTGTAAGTAAGGTATGACATGTTGAAACTCCAAGATCAAGAGCAACAACTTTGAGAGTCAATAAATCAGCATTGTGACAAGTGACTATTAATCTGAAACAATGAATGCTTACCACAAATGCGATTAGACACACTCTGGTCAGACACGTTATTATCTCAACCTTTCATGCCCCACAGTAGGCACCAAAAAAAAAAACCAAACAAAACCTGGGTTTAAGCCCAGCCCAGCTGGCAACCCAGAACCACACGGACACTTGCTCAGTCCCCCCCCACTCCCCAAGGGAGGGTGAGAAGAATCAAAAGAATGTACCTCCCATGGGTTGAGATAAGAACAGTCTAGTAACTAAGGTATAACACAAACCACTGCTGCTGCCACCAATAACAATGATGATAAGGAAAATAACCAGGGAAGAGAATACAAACACTCAACACCTGCCGACAGATACCCAGCCCAACTCGAGCAGTGATCTAACCCTTCCAGGTAACTGCCTCTTCCAGGTGACTGCCCCCAGTTTATATATGGGGCATGACACACTATGGTTTGGAATACCCCTTTGCTAGTTTGGGTCAGGTGTGCTGTCCCTGCTTCCTCCTGGCTTCCCCTCCTCCCTGGCAAGGCATGAGATTCAAAGTCCTTGGTCAGAGTAAACATTACTGAGCGACAACTAAAAACATCGGTGTTATCAGCGCTGTTCCCAGGCTGAAAGTCAAAACAACAGTACTGCACCAGCTACTAAGAAGAAAAATGACTGCTACTGCTGAACCCAGGACAATATCCAACACACAACAGCAGTAACTAGGTAGAATAGTCTCTTGAGAAACAATAGGAATTCTCATCTAGCAATGCATCAAAGTATCAACATGCCAATTTGTATCTAGGTGAAAATAGTAAATAAACATACCTTTAAAATGCTATCCTCTTCCTATGTAATTTGTGAGAAACTCATGTGCCAGGCTGAGCTTTCTTGGCACAGTGACCACTACGAAATTAGGTCAAGTCCCTCACGCTTCCCTACTCGGTTTGACATTGGAGACAAAACATTTCAGGAGCCATTGAAGCTCCTGGAGCTGGAGTCAGAAGCAGCAGCGAACTTAACTCCTGTTAAATATACTCTATAATGTTCAATAGCCCATATAATTGCAAATCTCTCTACTGCAGAGAATTCCTTTCTGATAAGGGAGAAATTTCACAGCCGAAAAAAATATAGAAACTAGTAATACTGTTTACTTTTAACATTTGCTCACTTCATTTTTATTAGATGGAAACAACAAAGATTGTAACTGAATATATATCCTTCATGGTCACACAGATAGTAAGAAAGGCTTATATACAGAAGTACATTAATTGAATCTCTCTTCTATTTACAAGTTGCTTATAAGCAGCTTGCAATTTTGGCAAATGCCATTATTTAGGCTGGCTGACTAAATCTGTGAGAACGGGTTAAATCCTAGTTAAATGCTCCAAATCAGCTATTGAAGCTAGTGCCAATTCAGAGTCCTATCTGGCTGAATGCAGTGCGTAGAATCAGCTTATTGAAACACAAAACTGGTTTAAAATCCATCACATCATACATTTTTTCTATTAGCAAACACAGTTAACTAGAATACTTAGAGAATAACATGTCTTTATGCAGAAAGCAGAGTGAACACCTTAGAAAACACAACTTGCCAAACACAAGAGGAAAGCTTAGAACATCATTATTTACAGCAGAAGTTTGCATCGAGATGACAGTATCTAACAGTATCACCAGAAACCAGAACAAGACATACTGCAACAGAACAGAGAAGGAAGGACAGAACTGGAAGAAAAGCACCTTTCTGTGTAACAAAGACTGTGCCATTCTAAATCAGACCTGTTAGCTAGAGAGTACTTCAAGACTTTCACACTGTAAACTATTTAGACAGCTGACTGACAAAGAATAATTAGCAGATCTCTACATACCAAGGTGATCATGATTAACCATAAGCAAAAAACAACAAAAACTCCTCAGACCATTCTGTGAAGGAGGAATCAAGTTCTAGATATATTTTGAGATTTCATGATAAGAACAAAATTAGATTTATAGTAAGGACCAAGTATTTCAGTATTTCCATGGTTAATATATGGTAGGGAAGTAGTCCAAGAGGCTTTTCCCATTCCTTCTGCTCACACCCCATGCTCTGAAAGGTTTGTTGTCAGAACACTACTTGAAGGTAAATTAAAGACACTTGTTGAACTCAGTGGTAACAAACAGACCCATCACAGCATTATTTACTATGTATAATTACAGAATCATAGAATAGTTAGGATTGGAAAGGACCTTAAGATCATCTAGTTCCAACCCCCCCTGCCGTAAGCAGGGACAACCCACACTAAACCATGCCAGCTAAGGCTTCATCCAACCTGGTAGTCAGACAATGCCATAAGCTAAACTGGGGGTGGGGAGGGAGGTGTAACCAAAATCACAAAACCATTAATATGAGCTGGACTCTCTCCAGTCAGAGAACACAGTGTGAGTGAAGGGAACTGCTAAAGATACCAGGAGCACTCAGTCACTACTTAAGTTCTGAGTTTGTGACTTTTCAACCTGGGAATCCAAGTGATTGTGCCCTCACTTACGGGCCTACTTGGGACAGAGTTCTTGATTTATGTTATGTTTCCACCAATATCAAAGCACAGCCTTAAAATCTGGAGCATTTTCTAACAACAATTCACTGCACAGGGCTTTTTAAGTGGCCAAAAGATTTAAGTAATAACCATTACAGTATGGCAGTCCAGGAGCTTGCTGGTGGATTCTTTGTTTCAAACCCAAAATTAATTCTGTATTTAGCCCACCCATTTACATTAAGGAAAGGCAAATCAGGAGATGGCCATTTTTCTCCAGTGTTCAGATTTCAAGAGCTAGTTCTAATATCCACATTACTTCAGTAGTACCCATGGAACAGTCATGATGAGGTAACCAGCTCCAGAAGCACAGCGCACAGAAACTAACTGAACCAGAATTAGTATTCCAAAGGAACATATAAATGGATTCATAAACTCAGACTCAAATAATCTCAGTACTAGAATATTTAAAAAGAAATCCAGGGAAGTTTTTCAAGATTAGCTCTCTACTAAAGATATTTTTCCATTTTTTTGTCATAACAGTTGAAATAACCCTGCAGATAAGCCTGTATTATTTAAAGAATCATCAAAAAAGGCACACCTCCATAGCGCATTACTGACTTTGTGCCAAAGCCTGCCTGCAAACACGTATTTTTCAAAACAGTCTAGCAAGAGGAGATTTACATATTTGCATTCTGCTAAATCAGGACCATTAAAACAAAAGGAAAACAAACAAAAAAAAGCTTGGTGAAATTAATTATGAATATGGTGCTTGTCACCAGCATAATTTCATTCATAAATGTGATTTAGAGAAAAAAAAGCATTCTCAATGAGTTCTGTAACCTGCACAATAGAGGAATGAGCTCTATGAAACTGTTCTTGAGATAAGCACATGACTGGATACTGAAAGATTCAAAAAGAAATCAGAATCCATAGAACTTCAAAGTTCAAAGTCACCTTTGGCTGTTAGCTTATATCAGACCATTTTAAATACCTTTTCATATCACATTTTGCTGCCAACTTTTTAATAAAAGTAAATGCTATATTATTTTGCCAAAGAGAGCATTTAAAATCATGAAAATTAAAGCTATTCTCATTTTTTAATGAAATGCCATTAGAAAATATTTAATGTTGAATAAGATTACATTGATATCCAACAGTCTCTGTACATAGAAGGTATTCAACTTCAATGATATAATTTTCTCCTTTCAAAGCCACCAGATTTCAGCATTTACCTACTCCCTCCCAACCCAGCCCCACCCCAGGCCTTGGATGCCCAAATCATTTCCCACTGGAAAGAAACAGTTTTATCCTGTTGAATTCCATGTACATCAGACTTCACCCTAAGAGAGAAATGTGTCAAGCACATTGTGCAAGCATGTTTTGTACAAAAGCAGATGTGTCCAGAGAACACAATAATGTGCTGTGTCCTATGGGTAGATTGATTTACAATTCCCACTACAGATGTGTACATTGCTCTAACACGCAGCCTCATTTTTTAATTCATATTTCTTGGTGGTATTAGAATAGATTCCTAATTAGGCTATCAGTGAGCAAACAGTCACAAGTCAGGACTCTGAGAACAGTGAACCCCTTCTCAGCATCCATTCTGCACTGCTAACCTATCCACAATCATCATCATCTGAGGGAAACAACATCCCATCAGAATTATTCACATACAGAGAAACTGAGGGAGTAGGATTAAATGATTTTTTGGGGTTTTTTTTACCTATAGATGGCCAGTGACAGAATCAGCATTGAAATTCAGCTGCCTTCACTTCCAAATTTATTCTCTAACCATTGCACATTGCTTATTTCCTGAAGCACAACATGGGGTATGTCACTATCTACCTATAATTATGGGTGTTCACTGATTGATGTGCTTCAGTGATTTTATTAGACCAAGTAGGAAGACTTCAACCAACTTTTCAAGCAAACCTGCTCTCTAGTAATTGCACTAATAAGTTAAACAAAAAAAAAAAAGCCCATGAATAATGAGACTTCTTGAAATTTCTAGGGGGGGATACCAATATGAAAAGTAAATCCAAGCTCACTGTAGTAAGGGTATAAATATTCACAGGCAATCAATTAATTCAATTTAAAAGTCATCACTGAAGAACATTTCATAATGCTTCCTCACCTATAGCCAGTATTTGGGTTTTGTTTATTATTTATAAAAATACACACACCCCAAACCCCACTTTTGAAGGTCTAAAGAAATCACAATCAGCTATAGATTTATTGTGCAACTAACAAACACCCTGAGTCAAACTCCTATCAACCTTTTCTGTGCGAGATGGTCAAACAGTTAATGTAATAAATAGAAGTTCCGGGATCCTGATTACAATGAAAGTAAAAGCGTGATGCACTTGAAAACACTATTTACACGGACTACTGGAGATGTAAATATGCAGCTCAACCTTGGGGCTGAAGAGTAGTTCTTAATGGAAAAGAAAAAAAACAACAAAACAAACTGGGGAACCACACAACTGAAGAGGCAGATGAATTAGAAAAGTAAAATCTGAACCTCATCTCAGTTCAGAACTTTCTGTAATTCCCATTTGTACCCAGAATCATCCTTGCTAAGTGAAAACAAGTAGGCACCTCTTAAAACCTGAAGCTATGATGCCATACACTCACAGACAGCTATGATTCATTTTTGTTGTTGTAATCAGCTGGTAGAGCTGCCTGAGATTTGACCATAATAAAAACATTGACAGTAATAACAGACAGTGGGAATCAGGCATTAATGCTGTTTAAACCCACATAAATAAATTCTCCTATTTACTGATTTTTCTGTTTATATAAGACCAGTCTGCCTGTTTTTCACTGGTCATCAGCAAGGTATTAACAGGACTTTCACTTGAGTTTTCAATGTTGAAAGCAGACATCCTTTATGTTTTCTGAAATACTAAATTTTCATTCCATATGAAAAAAATCAGTAATTATTTAAATTTCTCACACAACTCAGTTACATTTCTTTTTTAAAGAATATGCAATAATTTTATACCCTTTCCCAGCTAAAAGTGCAAGAACTGAAAGATAAAACATTTACCACAGCCATCAATAACTCCTGCAAGACAATTAGCAATTTTTCTGCTAATCTGTGAATATCAAGATTACACAAGTACTTAACTAATTCACAGCCTCAGTAATACATTTTAAAAGTCCCTTATTAATTAAAAAGTAAATCTGTGCACATTGTGTTTTTTAAAGCTTTCAGTGTAAATTTCAAATAGAAGTTATTGACTCACAGAGTTCTACAATGATTCCCTGGCTCTTTTAAATGTGCCTAGCTGAAACAATACAATGTAAAAACAAAAACTCACAACACCATAGGAATAGGGAGTTAATCCAAGATGCAAAATAAAATGTTCACAAATAAAATTTGGAGTAATTAAAAAAGAAGAGTGCATTTTAGGTCATTTCCAGATATTGCTTCATTTGGCAAAATTCTGATACTTCTATATTTGCTATTATTACATACCAAAAAGGCAAGTCCAAAGCAAAAATTCAAATATCCCAAAAGGCTGAGTATTCTTCAAATCTACAAAACTATTTAAATTTATTAAGCTACAAGGGCAAACCAAGATCCAAATTTAAAATTCAAAGCTGACAAGGTTTTAATTCAGAGTCAGCATGCTCTCTGATCTATGATTATACTGAATTTTAAATTAAGTGACAGAAAACCATGGAAAATACTTTCCTCTAGGAAAAGTAGGTAAGAGTTACATGTTTCTGGTTTAGTACAGCATGTTTTGTAACATACGTGGTAAAGATACACTGTATATATGCCACCTATTATCTGTAAAAATGCAACCAGAAGCAGATACTTTTGCTGCAAAGGGATTCTCAAAATAGATAAGGCACACTGGAACAGAGGAAAACAGACAGGTGCCTACAGTTGTATAATAAATCTGCAACAGAGCAAGGCACAGAGCCAGACTTCTGAAGGCCAATTCAGTAATCTATCTGCAGGTTATGCACTTCACAGTTATTCTGCAGCATTATTCTGACTAATCAACCCAGGAGCTCAAGATACAGAGGGTTTTGCTTCATTGGCAAGTGATCATACTATTTGTGAACTATTATTACAATCAATGTTGCTAAAAATTATTCAGACACATGGGAGGGGGGGAGGGAAAGGAGGGTCAAATGGAAGCAAGTGAGAACTGAGGATCATTTGGTAATATCACTGTGAACATTTTTACAAACCCTCACACACAATCGCTATCTGAAATCTGTGCCTTTATTCAAACAGCAACTTAAGGTCTTATTAGCCTGAGCTCTTCCCAAACCAATTTAATGTTCCTTAAAGTGAGGGAAATGAACTGGAAACCAGTCTCCCCTACATCTCTAAAAGACCCTTAGTTCAGTCAGGATGATTCTGGTTATTAATCTTGAATTTACCCAGTAATTAAAAGATAAGGAAGTATTAAACATTATATGGCAAAGATGATCTTCTGTGAGTGTTGGAGAGAGGCAGGCAGGTCTGCTAGACACTGAGGATTCAAGGTAATTTTTTTATTAAAATACATCATTATTAGCCAGGAGCTACTTTTATGTTATGAATAAAACTTCACAGATAATAGCTTAGATTAGAAGTAAGACTTTTTCAGTCATTGCTGAAATAATGAATTCCCATTGGATGCCAGAATAAATATGTATGAAAAAGCAACAAAGGCTAACACTCTGTCAAGGTTATTCTGTCACTTGGCAAGGTACACAGCACAAAACCCACACCATTAAAAAGGAGGTACATTTCAGCTTTAACTGTCCTTTAACTTAAATATCAAAGAAGTAAATTTCTACACTCAAAAAACTGACACAACTGCTATTTAAGCTTCGGCTTTTCACACTAAGTATATTTGAAATAAAACTCGTAAGTCTTTACACAAAGTGAATCAAGTCTGTTTTGAGAAGAATGCAATGAATAATGTAGCCCTCGTGCAGTTCTTTCAGATGAAAAACTTTTAGAAAAAATGAGTTTTAAGTAAGGTCAATCCAAAGATTTGAGAAAGAAAAAAAGACCAAGAAATGAAGAAAGCTCAAACTGAAGCTTGTCAGCAAGATTACTATGCAGAACACTCATTAAGGATATCCTATTTCAAAAGATATTATTTAGTTTCTAGTTAACTTTTAAGACGTGATTACACCTCATTCTTTTTTTTTTTTTTAACTAGAATAAACTCCTTAGGGATACTGTTTCAAAACAGTCTCAAGAATACCCCTTCAGGAACTCTCCATCTCAGTGAACAAAAGTTTTCCCTTTGAAAAGCAGTAATCTGAAATAAAAGACAGCTCCTTTTTGCACGTATACATGCTATACTTCTACTTCACAACTTCATTAATTATCAAGACTTAGAAACACATGGAAATGTGCTCCTACTGCATCATGTCAAATTATCACACAAGCCATAAATCTAGCATCTCATTTGATTGGAACGAAGGTCACACGTGCTAGGTTCCATTGTCTGATAAAGCCTCTGAAGCTGCAATTGCAGTCACCCATGCAATTTGGCAGATCACACTGGTGAACACTTCTAATAGTTAAGCCTACAGTACTGATACATATGTAAGCAATTTAAGAGTATGTAATTGGACACATTCCTGAATGCCTATCAGACTTCGAAAATCAAGACTGTCAACGTACATGTGCAGAAAAGTACACTGTGGAAACCAAGCTCAGATAAGAAGAAATTGATGCAAACCTTTTAGGAAACAAAACAAACCAAACAAAACCAAAAACAAGCCAATCAACAAACCAGAAAATTGTCAGAAACACATGAAAATTACCCAAAAAACCCAAACACCACCATAACTGCCCTGACAGACATTTAAGAATTCTGCTAATTTTTTAACTTAAATAGTTAAAAAATGTATATTATATACCCATATATGGGTATTGGACAAGTATGCCATATATTAAATATTCATTCAAATGAGCAAATTTCTAATGCAAATGAGCAAACCTTTTCAAATTAGATATAAAATGACAGATGCTCTAATTACAGGATTTTTTCAGTAAATGTGCCTAATTAGTATTACTATAGGAAACCATGTCCCAATTTCCCTGACCCTTTTCAAATATTCAACAATACACATATTGAATTATTTCCTGATTGTTTAGAAAAATACCTAGACCACATGTGAACCACCATAGCCTCTAGCCATGAAGTTCTCCTTCTGTCAGATTTTAGCTTAGTAAATTAAGTGGTTCATCATTTCTTATTAGCTAAGCCACCATTAGGTCATGCATCGGTTTCCTTTAATCACAACAGCATCCCCATGTTTCCACAAGGGTTTTAGATTCTGGCTCAGCTTCACAAAAGCATCTTACATACACTTAAATCCTAAAAATGAGTTAACACAGCCTGCCAGTCTCACAAGTAATTATGGATGCAATCCTCCTCTTATGAGTTGGAATCTCCAGAGTTTAGCAGTGCTAACCAAGACCCTGACTACACTGGGAAACACATTCATAATCATCTCACTAATGCTGACACAATTTCAACACCACTGAATTCAGAATCAATGGGTAGGTTTTGCATTTCCAAGCATACATCAGGTATATATGACATGCTATTAGGCAGTTATGTTCTGAATTCACTTTCCAGAATAGATTCCCCCCAAAAAAGAGTGCATACAAAATGTAAATATATTCAGAATTAAGATACTTATTTTACTGCTTTTTGTGGGGGGGTTGGTTTGTTTGCTTGTTGTTTTGTTTGGGTTTTTTGTTGTTGATTTTGGTTTTTTATATCCATAGCAAATAAACATGAAAAGGAAACCACATCTATGTACAAAGCTTACAGGTCACAATCAAGTTAAGCTGAATAAAACCACCATCTGAGGAGCTTAGAAACATTTGTAAACTATTGAGGTTGTTCTGAAACTGCATGCCAAATCTCTGAGGAGCACAGAGAAGCTTTTGTGCTCAGATGCTACATGTTCATGGCAATTGCTTAGTGAAGGTTGACTGGATGCTATCATCTCCATCTGGTTTGGGAAAAGATCCTACAGAGAATTCTCTCTATATACAGAGCCTTGTCTGTTGATAGTAACACATAAAAGAATCTTTCAAGAAGCATTTTTTCATTTGTTTGCCTTTAAACTATCCACTGCAAGAAAAACATTTAGCTAGATAAGCATTTCCCAAAGAAAGAAGCTAAATAATTATGGAATTAAATTAATAGATGATTTGTTCATAGAGTGGAAAAGGGAAAGGTGATAAAGATACAAGGTACAAAGACTGTCACCTTTCTTTTTCTGTTTCCTGACTCAGAATGCAGTGAATGGTGTTCAATTAAAGCCACGCAATGAGGAACGACTGCAGTACTTCTCTTCAATGCTCCTAGGATCCTAGCACTTCCATAAAGGCAATCTCTGCATAGTGGAGCCCTCAGAGAGAAAATAATCTATTTATACAAAAAAAAAAAATTGATCCAGAAAGGTAGATCAACATCTGGCATTGAGTTCTGAGGCACATAAGAAACCAACACTTTCATTCCAACACTCTAAAACAAAATTAAGATCCTTGCCATCAAAAACTTCTCTCTCCTGTCTGCTGGATCAGTGACACATTATCAGATTGCTTCTAGACATCCAACACGTCCCAAGTCCTGATTCTTACCCGTTCTGAACTCTAAGAACAGTATGAAGAGCTTATAAGAGAATCTTACTTTAACAAATCTGTAGTCTTCTGCCCTCACATTAATAACTGTATAAGGTGCAAAACAACAGAATTATATCCACAACACACTACTGTCAGAAAGCAAAGGTGACTTTCCAACTTGGACTTCAGCCACCACTTACTAGCAGGTCTGACAAAGACATGTCTGTTTGTTGCATTTTGAACAAATACTTTCTTATCCCATATTCTGCTAATGAAACTTAATTTATGCTTTGTCTTTCCACTAACTGAAGAGATGCCATGTCCTTATTCAATCTTCCACTGATACTGTTTCCACTGACCACGAACCTGGAAAGCAAGCGCATTCACCAGGAAGCAACTGCATAGGCTGAGCCAAAACCAGCATGTTCACAGTACTGTTGGTTGTCCTGAAAACTGGGTGCATCCTTCAGATGAAAACATAACATAGTCTGATTACTGCCAGAAAGTCAGCATCTCACTCTACATACAACAATGTAGTTAAATAGGTAATAGAAACCCAAGTTCAGATACTTGAACCACACAAAGATGGAAAAATCTTGTATAGGTTTGAAAGCAGTGATCTCTGTTTTACTGAATTAATTCCAAGTCATATTTCAGCTAGCTGCCCTGGAATCCTTTCCTGTGTTTCCCATTAAGAAACACATTGACTTTTAACCTTGAGATTAAAATACATTCTGAGACCACAGTTTCACATTACAAATTCTTTGCTGTTAATGCTGTTGTGGATTTCCTAGCTGGAAAAGGAAGGGACTGATTGATAAGGAGAGGAGGTGTGGGTGTCTTCAATAAGACACTTGTATGCCTTAAGAGCCTGTTTTGTCTTTTCATGGTCAGTCCCCCATCATATCACTACAGAGCCACCCTGAAATGTTGCACAACACTTCTAGGTTCATTCAACTGCCTTAAAGTGAATGTGCAGTCATTACCTCAGCTTTGTATCCTCAACCAGGTCCTATTTCTGGAAAATTAAGTCACATTTCTTCTGCAGCACAGTAGATATGCTGTGTACTTATACACAAGGTGATAATGCAAAGATGATTGAGTTGGACATCACTGATATTAGCTGCACTGTTAGTGACAAAAGTAATATCCAGAAAATATTGCTTGGTGTTGCAACACAACTCCTGCAAAAAGTAAGCTATCTTCTGGCATATAAGTGAAAAACATTCATATCAAGTGCTTGTTGCGTGAGTTTTCAGGATGCTGCATGATAACACACTCTTTTATTGCCATTCATTGGTGCATAACTGCCCTGATGTTCACGGAAAGTGTGAGGATGAATGGAAAACACACTCATCATCTGACTCAGCTTCCCAGTGCTTTCCAATACAGTAGCAAACAGCTCCAACCATTTACTATGTAGACACTTAAGTAAGAAAACTTAAATTTGTCACTTATTGCTGTGACAATAAACAATCCCTGTATTCCACAGACCCAATATGTTGTGATAAGAGAACATTTGTTTTTGGAAGAGAGTTTTGAACTGCACCAAATCTGAAAATCTTCTGAGAAAAGACTCCTGCAAGACTTCTGGCATTGTGATTCTCTGCCTCTAAACAGTGGGTCAGGAACATAGATCACCCATGTTGTGCCTTATGAGGTTTCTCACACACACACCCCTCAACCAACCAAAAATCACCAACATGCACAAAAAAAATAACCAGACCTCCAAAACCAAACAACACAACAAACACATCAAACCCCAAAACTCCACAACTGGCTTCTGCTCAAAACTGTCTCAAGTCACGCATTTCCCAGCCAAGACAAATAAAAGTTCAATTATTTTGGAAGCAGGAACCTATTGCCAAAGATATCATCAAGAAATTTGCTTTATAATTAGATTCCACAGGGAAGCCAGATGATCAGGATTTTAGAACTGCTCTTTTGCCTGTCCATCTCATCATTCGATTTATGATCTAGCCAATCCTGGCAAATATTTGCCATTAGAGATTATATCAGGCCTTAGTAAAATCAAAGAATTTCACTATCATTTAACATTCTTCTAGCCTTGAAATCCATCAACAGAGAACAAGATTTTCAGCACGAGGTTAAGCCACCTGCCAGGAAGAGACCCAGAACACATGCACTTTTTTCCTTCTTTCAATTTTATTTTGCATGATTAATCAGATGCATGGTGCATGGCTTTCTACAAGCTCAAAGCAAAACCACTGCTGTCATAAGAAGCTACTTTTGCATAATCAAATAACAAGACTTAACATGCCATTTGTCTTCATTACACAACTGATGAGCAACTCCCAGGTTGCTTGGTTTAGTTCTCCTATGTGTTGATTGGCTATTATAAAAATAAACAAGTTTTCAAATTCAAATATGTGGGTATGAATAAACAAGAGTTGACGTATGTATCATCAAGAGGATGATGCATAACTACTTCAGTACAATATATACCTTGAAATATATACCTTTCTAAATATACCCTCATTCAAACTTCCCTTCACCTATACATATAGCAGTCTATATGTTGGATGTATATAATACATGTATACATTGGTCTATATACATCTGACCAATGTGCATCTCAAAAGATGAAATTTGCGCAAACAGGCTTTAAACACTTCCTGGAAAGATGTGAGAAATAAAAATGCAACATTCACCATAAATATCTACAGAAACAGAAGAGGCAACCTGTACTTACTGGAACATATTAACCCCAACCCTCTTCAAAGGGATGCAGAGGGAAGAATGAAAGTAAATATTTCTGATAAACAGGACCTTACATACTGATGAGTCAATCTATACAGTTTAATGCTACTAACACCTGCTGTAGATACAGCCAAAACAAAACTAAGGAATAGTCTCAAAAGGCCTGTTTCTCTGTAGACACACAAATGTGTAGAGATTTCATCTGTGTGAACCACAACCATGAGATATACAGTCCCAAAGTTAAGGGATTCCTTGCTTAATTGCTTTATTTAATCTTCTGCCAGGTAAGATTTACATCGCTATATGTTATGAGATAATGCCCAAGTGGCTCCTAGGATATCTGGTTGCATCTGTATCATTCAGTAAACACTGTCTCCACAAAAGAAGGTTTTTGGAAACCTTTTCTCTTTAGTCCCATCTTGATACACACCTTTTCACCTCTTTTTATCTTCTAAATTGCTTTGTGATTTGCCAATATCCTCTCAAGAAAACCCTTGCAATGTTCAGTGCAGCAACTTAGCAGAGGCAGATTTAATCATTTCACATGTAACCGTGCAACCTAGCACACTGAAAACACCTACACAGGATAATTTACACTTAAACTAACAACCTGAATAGGACTTTCAAAACTATAAACAAGAAACAACAAGAGAAAAAAACCACAACACACCAAATAATTAAAAAAAAAAAACCAAAACAACCCAAACCACACACACACCACCAAAGTAAGAACTAAAAAGGAACTGTATCTACGGGCTTCCTTCATCAGAACATGAGGTGCTTGCTACCGATGGCCGCCTATTCTGGAGTTCCCTAAAGCCCATTGCCAAAAAGAGAATTCAAGAACTGAAAAGAAAATCTTTTTTTTAAAAAAAAAAAAGCTTTGCTTTTGTTTCCAGCAGGCCAGGCGAATGAGTGTTTCTCACGTCACACAATTCCAAAATATAAGATGGTCCTGGTCAAACTTTTGCCTCACAGGACCTGCGAGCATTTATTTCATCTCCCCAGAGACCTGCTACCACCTTTCCAAGCTTTTCTTCCTGAGCTTTATTCTTCTGCAAACTTTGGAATTTAGCCTAAGGAGCTAGGCAAACTACAATGAGCACTACTCAGGCTTTCCACATGTAAGTGTGCCAGATTAAGGTTATTTTTAAACTCAATTAGTTTTCTATATAAGCACAAGAAGGAGATGGCATAAGGTTGACTAAGCAGCCAAATTCAGAGAAAATTAATAAACTACCATTGCTCAAAATAAAAGATACATATATATACGCTTCATCCATCTGTCTCAGCCTTCTCCTGCATTACCTTTCTTTTTTCCCAGGTTGATTTTCTGATTCAGTCCCTGGCTCAAGTTTTATGTTCTCAGAATGTCTTACATTTGTGTAAGCAAAGTCCTCCAATGTGAGGGATCATGTGGCACCCCCAGACAGAGCTCTGCTTTTCCCAAGGAAAAAACCTCTTACCCGAAGAATGCATTTATCTGTGTTGCCAAGCCATTCTGTATCTATGGCCAATGATGAAATTGAATTCAGTTGTTTATTTTTTCTTACTTTTTCCCTTAACAGAAGTATAGTCCATGGAATTTGTCAAACACATGATTTGAATGAAATATCATACGTAGTGTGTATGATATTGTGAAATAGTTTCCCATTGTTTCCCTTTCCTTCCCACAGCAGCATTCATTCTGCCACTACTCTTCCAAATGATGGCAGATGTCTGGGGCCTTCTAGGTCAGCTTCCTAATGAAAGAGCAACCAGTGACATCAAGTGTGGGTGTAATTTAAGTGTTACTTGTTCTATTTATGCAGGACCTCTGCTCAAGGCTTGAAACTGAAATTATCAGATTGTCTCTAGGCGATCTCTTCCCTCAATAATAAACCAAACAACAGACAGCAGTTCTCAAAGAGCAGCTCTGCCTCAAAAAATTGAATTTAATCAAAAACCCAGGCAGAGAGCAAATTCTCCTGCTGCTCTCATGCACCCTCTCCAAAAGACCTGTCACTATACTGAGGCTTGCATAACCAAAGCTAACAGCAACACAGCATGTCTTCTCAAGATTGAACATATGCTCTTAGACTAAGGAAAAAGCATACTTGAAAATCTGCATGTAATAGTACCATCTGTTGACACCTATCAGACCCTGTTATTTCCCATTTAGAGAGGCAACACTTAAAGGTCAAGAAGTTTGAGGCTCTATTGTGCTAGACTTCCTGTAAATATGACAGTCAGCCTCTCAAAACATTTATATATAACGCAGAACCACCAGCAGTTACCAATGACTAGCAAAAGGGCACCACTTTTACAAGTTTTGTGTGAGGCAGCTCTTTAAATGTGTGATTTTGTGTTTCTAAACACCTAATGCAAAACATCCATGCTAAAACTCCGTATTTGTACGAAACTGTAATTTCTCTCATTTACTGTGAGGTTGTAAAAGAGAGGGGTTATATTTATAGCCAAGATTACCAGCCAGTAGCTGAGCTGAAACCTTGGCAGGCATCCATTGAAGATGACAGTGATCCACTGAGCTGTGTCAACAAGGACAGAGCACAGGGAAAAGCAGCAACCGTAGAGGCAGAAATACAGTTGAGGAATAATCCTGAAAAGACTAGAAAATCAAAGAGGTGGAAGAAAAAAAAATGACTGGCAAAGGAGCATAGAAAGTAGTCACAAAAGGACTATGAAGTCAAATACACCAACATAGACACATGCCCAGGCAGGTTACTAAATGATCTGCCTGTTAAAACAGGCTCCACTTGTGACACTGTAAGGGTTAGAAGGAGCAAAACACAGTTTACCTTCTGGGTTGCCTTGTGTGGAGTCAGGAGTCAGATTCACTGATCCTCATTGTCACTTTTAACTCACAATATTTTATGTTTCTATGAAAATGGTAATGTTCTGCTTCTTCTCCCTCACCAACAGTGTCCTTGCTACCCCTATCTGACTCCCCAGCTGCTTCCCCCACATTCCTTCCTAGTTCAAATCCTTTTCTTTCTTTATAAGAACCTCCCAGCACCTTCACCTGCAGACAGCAAAATTCAGTTTTGAAAAGCCTAAGCCAGCTCTAAGGGGACACCTGAAAGGTGATAACAGAAAGCAGAAGCCAGAATGGCATTTGCATAAGCAGAAATATTAGAAAATGAGAGATCAAACATCTCTAAAGGACATACTGACATACTAATGTAAATGCACAAGTCAATAACAAGGCTTTTGGCATATCTTATGTAATTCTTATAAAGTGTTCAATAAAAACAGTTTCACTAATTCATATTGAGACAAACTGCAGACACAATCAAAGACTAAGAAATCTTTCATCCAGCAAAAATCTTGTTGAAAGCTAATGAAACTTCCGTGCCCCTACCCAGAAGATGGAGAAAGAATTTCTTCAAACTATATGCCAAGAATAGCATTTGTACACAAATGTGAATGAATAACCTACTAATGCAGCAGAAAATTTTAAGGTTTCAAACCATTGTCACAAAATCTTTGGCATGAATACACTGAAGGCAAAAAGCAAACAAAAAAAATCAGCAATGTTTAGAGCACAGCAAAAGGAGTTTATGATAGAGATTAGTGCTTGAGATAGTAGTGGAGCAGAGAAGAACTTGATGTCATTTTCCCCTCTCTCCTCCACTCTCCTCCCAGCACATTCCCCATTGGCAATAGCCATCAGCTAGCCGAAATCACAATTGTCTACCACATAATCACTCTATGTTCCAAGCCACAGTAACTTCATAAAATTAAGGCCTTCTGTAAATATACGTTATAATTATAAGAATAAAAGACCACATAAAGCTGATTTAAACTTCTTGTACTTTTGCTGGGTCTCTGGAACAAGAATTCTACTTTGAAGCACATTATACAGGAAGATCTAGTTTCTAGAACATAGTACTAGTTTATACCAGAGCCTGTCGAACAAAAGACCTTCCATGTAAGTTAACACTTCCCTGTAAATAATCACTTTTTCTCTGCAAAATGCAAGCATCGTGTAGGAACTTTGTTCTGACATGAAAGAAGCATGTTAGAATCATAAAATAATTAAGCAAAGACTGATTTGAACCTATGCAGGAAAAAAAAAATATAAAGTTAACCGGACTTTGCTAATCCAATTCTATGAAGCAGCATCTGACAATATGCTCTTTTCAAAACTTTTGAAAGCATAAAATAATTCTTCATGAAGATATGGAAGTAAAAACTAATGTCAACTGCAGCTAAATAATTGTATATCAAGAGCAAAAGAAACAATCCAAGATATTTCCATCTTTCAATGCCTTCATGAATTTGATTTCAAGTTTTAAATGCAATTATGATTAGTACCCTGAAATAACCTGCAGACCAAACGCTGTTCACAAAAAGTGATCATTGAATATATTTATGCTTTTACTGGCTGCATTTTCCACCATAATGCAACCCTGTTTTTTAAGGTGTTGAACAATGTTTAACATCTTGCATTATTATGAAACTAGTAGAGAAATAGGACTGCACTAAAGGGAATAACAAGATGCTAACCTACACACCATTCAAGACCTGCCTTTGAAAGTACCATTTTTTAAAAAGATACATGTGAACACATTGCAAACAGGAGAGATGTGGAAAAAAATTACCTTCCTAGTCATTCAACTGATCATTAGAACTGTTTGCACTAAAACCAGTAATGTCAGATATATAGCCAAAACAACTAGAACCCTGTTTTCTATTTTCATTCACAGAAATTACAAGAACATTTGACATTAACATAAATATTACATGAGCCTCCAGACTTATCAGTCATCCCATATTCCAGTGGAAAAAGACACATAAACAAGGACAAAAGACAAATAAAGAAATAGGCTAAAATCACACATAGAAATCCTTGCAAATAAGCAACTCCAAGGTTTGCAGTTGTTTCTAGACACATCTGTAATAAAGTTCCCTTCATGGACAAAAAATCAGTTTTCTGCAACCAAATGATCTCAAATTAAAAAATAGTGATTAAATCTTGAGCTTTTTTCTACATCCCCAGTACCTGTGCAGCTGCTTTAGATTCAAAGCATTTAAACAAATAAAGCATGATCTGATGTCTTTTCATATGATATTAAATAAAGAAATCTAAGAAGCTCTGAAAAAAGAACCATCTCAGTTTATATTCAGGATTTGACTCAGAACTATGAAAAAATCTAAATCACTAGTGCTAAAGTTAGTGATACAATTTATCAAAATAGCAATACATTTCAACATCTCACTTAGTCGTGTTCACTCAGTTTCTGTTTGAGACTCTTCCCCCAAAGAGAACAACCATAGGTTTTACTGAATCAACCATATGATAGAAAGAAGGAACAGATGGAGAACAAGACTGTTGCATTGCATTCACAGATGGAGGAGATTGCAAATGATATATTCAAGATATTTTACACCACTCTGTATTTTGAGTAAACAATGAAATAAGATACCAAAAGGCTATTGCTGCTGTTGGTCTAAATGACAGATCATATTTGCAAAACTCTGCTGCACTGCTATACTTGAAAAACATCACCTTAAAACAGTTTCTATTTCTGAACTGCCCCCATTCCTCACTTCCAAGAGATCAGTTTTGGTAACTACTGTGTACAGCAGCTTAATCTAAACAAATGCCAAATGAATTAGAACCAGATTCCTAGCAATTCTCTAATCTGATTGCTCTCAAATGGAAAAATGTCAACAGTACTGACCAAATAACCAAACACTTTTAGGAAGTCATATGAAAAAAGGCGTACTACATTAAATGAAGAGGTCATGTGAACCCACATGAGATGAATCAAAATGATAAATGAGTTCAGCTCAGCTACAAAAACAAAACTTCAGTTGCATCACTTGTAAATTTTAATGGGACATTTTTCTATGTCATACTACTAGCCACAACTGAGGTGTTTACTGAGAAAGAATATGCAGAAGTTCTCTCATATACCGTCATGGAGAAAAGAAAAAAACCAAACCAAAATAAACCCACAGAAGTGGTTAGTTAAACTTGTGCTTTCCAGACAAAATTTGTAATATGAACTTTTCTTCAAAAAAAGATAGTATAGTAGTTATATAAATGTGAATGCTTAATACTCTGTCCACAAGCATCTATTTTGTTCACATAATGCAACAGGTTTTTCCTACAATTGCAAACTACCTCAATATAATGCAATTCATTTTTAATATTTCTTATTCAAAGATATAATCACGGCAGACAGTTGGATTCTATCTGCTTTAATCAGCAACAGAATTTTATTAAGAATATTTCAATAAGAAATGAAATTTCAATTCATCAATCATACAAATATGAAAACATCTATCTGTATTTATTGTCTTTAAAGAGCAACAGTTATTTTTAAATAAAATGAGATGCTATTTCTTTATTTATATTATGAAAGCAACAACTAATTTTCTGCAACACTAAGAGGAGCTATACCAACAATTTGAGCCCAAGGGATTGTTAAAATAGCCAGTGAAAATTCCCAAAACTTCATGAAATAAGTGAGAAACTGAAATCATCATCAGATATTCTACTGAAACCCACACAGTTGTTCTCACCCCTAAACAGAGCATTCTTCTGAAATGCAATTTTGATGTCTATATGCATTTTATAGTTTTAAAACATTCTGTAATCACATTTTCTGCAACAGAATTTGAATGTTTAATCCTAGACATCATAAACTATAATTAGTCAACAGCTAATATTTTGGCAAGTGGAAAATGGTATGTTATTTAGTTAAACCTTAAAACAGAGAATGAACCCGTTCAAAAATAAAACAGATTTATTAAACACAGTATTAACATAGTATTGGTAATTATCAAACAAAAGCAAAAGTCTGGGGGCTTAAATATAGATAATAAAGATTAGGAGCAAAAAAATACTAATTGACATTTTACCTTATACACTTGTCAGTATTGCTGTGAAATAACCAAGCAACCAATCTCTGAGTAGTGCCAAGTAAAGAGCTTATTCACTTCTTTAATCCATTCCTCCTGTATAAAACCATACCACAAAATGAGTGCACTGTTACTGACTATTTCCCTGCAAGTTACAAGATGACTTTGTTGGCAACTGCCTGGTAAGTTATTTTTCTAATAACCTTCCCTAAGCCAGGTAAATAAATAAGTAAACAAATATGAAAATCACAGCCAACACATGAAAACAGTTATAAAAGATATATTTTAAAACCATATTTGAACAGCAGCAGTTCCAGATATTAGAGAGGAAAAGAGTGCACTTTGGTAAATACAATTAATATTCAATTCATCTGGATAAAATCTTGACAGTTTTCAAGCACATTGGAATGGGCTGCCCAGAGAAGTGGTTGAGTCACCATCCAGTAAGGTATTCAAAAGAAGGGTAGGTGTAGCAGACATAGTTTAATGGTAGACTTGGCAGAGCTGGATTAATGGTTGGACTCAATGATCTTACAGGTCTTTCCCAACTTAAACAATACTATGATTCTATATAAAGAGAGGTTATTTCCTCTTTCCCATTGAGTAGTCTGTGTAACTCAGGTTTATGGTGGTAAAAAGTTCAACACAGTAAAGACTTCCTTACATGATTAACAGACTTAAACAATAAAAATATGTTTATGTAACGCAGCTATTCCTATTGAATCTATTTCATTTTCAGACTTTAAAACATGTTCTCATTACAAGTCTAAGAGCTTAATATTTGAACTCCAAAACATGCAAGTATTAATAACACTGGTTTCCTTAAACAAGTAGGCATATACAAACTTTGTTTATATTATGTCATTACATATCAAATGGATCAACTACCTCGTATAATGTACCTTGACAAACTAAAGACTGATCTTGCATCTTTCCAGGTCACATATCCACTTATCTGAGACATATAACGTTTACTACTTTGAATGATTTATCAACAACACAAGGAAAGACGCACTACGTTTTGCAAGACTAAAAAGATGTTTAGAAAGCAGTAGCTCCTAAACATTTTCCCATCTCTTTTGTTGAATTCTCCACACTCTGAGTTCCTAAATGGAAAATTCAGAACAAAACGGCCATCCTCTAAACATTAGCTTTGTAGGTAACATACTATTAAATAGTTTTTCTGCCAACAAAGTACCATTCCCCACAAGCATGGGGTGATTAACTGCAGATCAAATGTATTAACTATGCATCAGGAGTTAGCTACAACATTGATCTTACAATGCCACTCTCAATGGAGTAACTTTTCCTATTACACTAAGAATTCCAGTACTGCAATTAGTGAACGTAGGTATAAATCAGCTTAGGTTAAAAATAAATAAATAAATAAATAAGCCCCTGTAATATAATAAAAGGGGAAGCATTTATGTGCTGAGGTACAATAAAGCAACCTGTATGATTTTGTGTAATTCCTCCATGCAAATGCTTCTGAAACAGAACAACGTAAAATCCTTGAATTATGCACAATTAGTTCAGCTGATTAACTTCACACCAGCGACAAGTTAATACTCCCAAAGTCAACCCAGTGTCAGAACACTGTATCAATTTAAGTGTCACAGCTGATCTTAAGATAACTCTATCCAACACAGATCATAATCCTAAGGGATAACCTAAAGTTTTCAAGTCTCCCATCTCATACAGTGCATAGTCTCCCCATCAGTATGTGTGATACAAAGAAAGCAATATTATAAAACCACTACCATACACTTCTGTTTCAGGATATAAAACATCACAGGGTATGTCTGAAAGCAGACTGACCAGTGCACAGATCATCTAAACCCATGGTGCCCTGGAGACACTTCAAGTACGTCACTGTACCACAAGACGCTCTATCTCCTTGAAGATGTATGGGGCAAAAGAAATAAAGATCCCAGCAGTTGAGGCTAAATTTAAATAACATTCCATGATACAAATAGAGAAGTAATCACTTTGTATATAAAATAAGCTCCTAGCTAAGAGCTCCTTTATTTGGATTTCAGATCCGGGGTTGTAATAATCAATTTTATGAAGCCATCACATTACTGTTCAATGCCAGCCAAAAAAGTAAATTGAATATTAGGCAGTAGTAAGAAAGAAAACAAAAGACTAAAACACTATTATGCAGTTCATGGCAGACTATCTTAAATACCATCACCTTTTGGTGTCCCTGTCCTCAAAAAAAATAGAGCAATAAAAAGCACAAAGAAGGCTGACAAAGATGAGAAAAGCTAACAAATTGTTTTGTATTCTAATAAACAAGGACTCCTTAGTTTTTAAGACAGAGATAATTTTGATAGAAGTCTCTAAAGTCAAGGCTGGAATGGAAAATAAAGCATACTGAAAGACACAGGCAGGTGGCAGGTTCTAAACAAACAAAAGATGTTGCCCTTCACAATAATAAGAAATTACACTAAGAAAAAAATTAAGTGCTTTCTTCATTTATGGGCATTCCTATTTGTTCAACATCTTGAGTAAGTCTTAGAGAAAACCAAATGAAGTAAGGCATGAGTGAGCTCAACAGGGAATCATAAATCAGCAAGATGAGAAGGATCCCATTAAAAATAGGTCAGGTTACATTGCAATATTAATCCTCCTCAAAGTGCAGGTTGCTTTATCTACATTCTGTTTTCTTACACTGCAAATGCCTTCAAGTATCATGAATTATTTTATGCAAAACAAGTACATATTAGTGTCTAAGCAGTTCAAACAGCACAGAACTCTTGTTCAGCATTGCAACATTTTCTCATATTTTCTCAAACAATAAAAAAGAAGATACATATACACAAATACACTCTACAAAGGGAGTTACTGATGAAGCAGAATAAATGGGTCACACAGTGTTTTTAAAAGTCTATTATTGTGAATACACATGCCCACTAATGGGATGTAAAACCAGGTTCTCAGTAAGTAGGTCATGCAGCATTTTTGTAGTCTATTAGAATATACACATGCATACTAATGGAATACAAAACTTGATTCTGTAAAAATAAGAAGATTAGAGACCAAAAAAATCCTATGACATGGATGGAGTCTGAGGAGGTTGCTCTATTAGACAGCTGTATATAGTTGTCAGGGATAATCTGTTTCCTGAAATATTTCTTTTCTCACAGAGTTGCTTGGAACAGCCTCTAGAGGAATCATGCTCTTCTGTTAGCTCAGAGCAATAAAAACAAAGCTCACTTCTAAAACTGGATGTTAAAAGTGACTCTGGCTCTAGAGACCATTTCTTTATACAGTCCAAATTTTAAGAAAATTAAGCTAGAGGGTGACAGAAACAAACTAAGCACAAAATCTTATTTAAAGCTAGCATTCATTCTCTTATAGTTTTATAGTTTTGTTGGCAGACTAAGCTTACTTAAATATAAAATATTTTGAATTGGCATAATGTATATCAACAATAAATAAATCTACAGCAATAGAAGGGATGTAAAATGATGCAGCTAAAATATAAACATGTATTTTTGTCATGTTTAAGAATACAAAATGTCTTTACTTATCCCTCATTTTATTTTATATTCAAATGTATTTTAAACCTACCAGGCAAGTGAATTATTTCCACTCCTCAGAGTGATTTTTCACAACAAAATCAATAGATATTGAAGCAAGAGATCTGAAGATGAAAATACAGCTTCACTTTAAGAAGCATATTATACATTATGAAAGTGGAAAGGTATTGATCTGACTAGTTGCAACACTACATACCAGGTGATGACTCCACTGGGATCTAACTACCCAAGACCCTAAAGACATTCACAGCTTAAGTGCAGATGCAACATTTGAGTACAAGGTTTGTGTCTTGGCCTTGCATAAGTAATTTTTTTCTTTTTTTTAAAGTAGGCTCTCCTGAATGAAAAAATTAGCACATCACATTCTTCAGCCTTCAACACAGGAGGCTCGCTGAGGCCCCTTGCCTTTCCTTAGTTTGAGTACAGGTTCCTTTCAGAATAACAGTACATTATAACCTGTAATTCATATGGTTTTAATGCCTGCAGAAGAACACACCTGCATCTTGCCAGACACTTGACAGCCTAACTACTTGCTTGAATTGCATGCATTTGTAAATACAGGCTACACAGATTCCATGATGTCTGTCTAACCACACTGGCAGACAACAGCTAATAAAGAACTTAGAAATCTCAGAGATAGACACAGATGGATATTTTGGAATTGCCTCAAAAAAGCAAACAAATCAGAGAACAAATTTCTGAGAAAAAGCAGCTAAAACTCATACCCTTATTGTTTTGGGTTTGGTTTTTGTCAAATACAGTTTCAGTTTATTCTTTCATCCTCTCACATTCCCTTAACCACGCAGCACAGCCACACAACTGGAACCTAACAGAGAAATTACATACTTAGTATTTCAGTTATTCAGACTGACATCAATGAGGGAGAGCATCTTAGCAGCAGGAGAGGAAGATATAATAGTTTTCAACTCCAGAGGCCAGTTCAGATTTCAGGGGTGCTGAGGGGGAATTAACTTTTTACAGATGAAAGTTAAAATCAGCTGAAAGCTAAGGAGCGATAATCACAAGCATCAAACTCTCTCAGCAAACCATAACATTCATAACATCCTCCATTCATCCAGTATCTTTTTATTTCTTTCTTTGGCTAATAGAAAATACAGCTACTGCACAGCAAAAACCAGGAACAAACTCAGCAGAAATTATCACTATCTTCGCTAAATTTATATCTAGATCAGGATTTAAAACAACAAAAGTTACTCTGATGAGTCCTCCTATTCCTTGTTATCCCTCACTTCACAAGCTCTCATAGTGTTTTGCAGCACAAGCTGGGATTCCAGCTAAAAAACATAACTCTCTAAATAAATCCAACAGTCAACTATTGAATCTCAAACACTTCCCTCAAAAGGTTTAATTTGTACAATAACACAAGCCTTTTGGTGGATATAAGATTCATTTTGATTTGTTCCACACCTTCTCCCTGAGAACAAGGGGGAATCACTCCCACCAGGTTAAGCCAGCAGAGGATGACTCACATAACAAAAACACAGCCCACTTCCATTATCCCCTAGAACTAATTCAGCATGGAAAATAGAAATAAGAAAATCTTTCTTTGACTTACCACAGCCCAGAATGGATAAGTGCCTCTTCTCCTTTGCCACCATCTTCCTTAGCTGCTTGCCATATTCCTGCTGGCAGATCCTCCTCAACACCATTTTCCCAGTCTCTCAGGGCATGTCTCAGTTGTGCTGGACACATCCTTGCTGATACCCCAGACAAACGGGGAGCAGGACTCAAGTTTTTCTAAGAGCCAGCCCAGGAACTGACCTGCAAGTCCTGAAGACCTGTGTGCCACAATCACACCCCCAGGTACATCCTGCTGTTCCAGAACATTCTCCTCTGACTGGCACTGCCCTAGCTAGGAAGACTCCCCTTAACCTGCTCTCATCCCCCAGCAAACCTCCTCATAAGAGCACCAGCCACTGACTGGTAGCAGAGAGCTCACCTGAGTGCCCCTCCCAGCCCTGTGGTCACAGGTGTTCCCATGTTTCCTGATTTTAGCCCAGCTGTGGGCAGTGATGAGGCCATCCACCTTCCCTGACCAAGCTGCACGTAATTATTAGAGCTTCATGTGCACAGCTGAAGGAAAAGAATCCAGATAGATTTGGTTGGGGCATTATGGCTTTTTGGTTTTCTACACTCAGAATTTTAGCAAGCTCAATATTACTCTTTACCACTGTGTTGTCAGGTAATTATGCTGTATGAACATCACAAAGACAACTAATCACTTGTATTTCTTTAGTCTAAAAGAATAAATCCTCTTTCCAATATAACCTATGTCTTCTTGTTCCAATTTCTACTTCCTCCCCTGTCACATGAAAACCATCATTTCTAATTAGCAACATAAGCAGGGGGAAGGTTGATTTATTTATTTATTTATTTATTTAAGTCTGGAAATGAGAGCAAGGAAGGATAACACAAAGTAATTGTGCAAGCTCTGTGTGTAAAGGCAAGCAGAAAATATTGAAAACAAAACACCCTGAGATAATGGAGAAAGATTTATCTGAAGCATACATATGCATATTATGAAATAACACTGATCTTGTGATATAACCTGCAAAATTGTATTGTTTATATTCTAGAATTAGAAAGCAGGGTTCTTAAAAACAAAAGCTTTTTTGGCACCTAGAAACTTTAAAATGAGTTTTTAAAACCCAAGGGACCACATTTAGGCACCTATATGATGGTCACCATAAGTAATTTTCTGTCAGACTTTTTCTACCATCAAATAACCCTTAAACAATGAAAGGTCCAGCACTGTTGAAGGAGCAACAGGCTCTAAAGTGAGAAAATGTAGACTACATCCAATATGGAAATTACATTGCCACAGTTTAATGACCTGCACCCAGGTTTAGGTTCATCTTGAGCTGTTCTCACCACTCATGGGGAAAGACTTGTGACATGCCACTCATTAAACGGCAAATGCATTCTGTTCTGCACCTGGATGTGCAGATGGTATCACTTACTTCTTGTCAGCTTATGACCCTTACAATTTCTCCTGCACAGCTGATCTCAATAGAATTCCCCAAGTGAACCACTTCACAAGGGTTCTTGACTTTCAGCAGCTATAAAAAAATAACTTCCTAGTGCTGGAGAAACAGAGCAGATTATTTTCATCTAAAATGACCTTCTCATTTCTGAGGCCTTCACCCTGAGCAGCTTGCTTTAGGAATCAAAGGATAGAAATCTCCATTCAAATACCTCTTTTTATCTTATATTTTGGGTTTGGTCTGACACAAAGGTTTTGCCATGGCAAATTCTCATGTTATGTCAAGCTCTGAGGAATCCAGAAATAACCAAGTAAATAATAATATGCAACAATTAATGTGGAAGGAAGAGAAGAATCATAGTGAGAATTCACAGTAAACTGTCTGCATGGGCTGCTTCCAAAGAGCAGCTAAGGATTACCTTATATGTGCAGTATGTTCAAATAATCTAAAAAATGCAGCTGTTGATCAGAAATAAAGTTTGTCCAAAACCAACTCCAAGCTTTTTACATGGTATTCTCTAGTAACATGTGGCTTCCCACTCACTCTGCAGAACTATCTTTCAGTGCGAACTATGTGCTGTGAAAGAACAGTAATTACTCTAGACCCTGAAAGACTTTTTCACTCTGGAGGATTGGAGCAAATTCTAAGAAATAATCTGTATTGAAATCCCTCTAGGTGACCTTTATGGCATCATTTTACCCACAGCCTGTGAGTTTTCCTGCACAGTCTAGACAATTTAAAGCAGATAGTTATAAAGAGCTTTGGTTTTCTTTCTGAATTGTAGGTTTCTTTCCAGCCTTACACATTCACTCCCTGAAGGTGACCCTGTGGCTCAGTGGCAACAGAAGAACAGCACATAATTCTCCTGGGTGTATTTTAGAAACATAGCAGAAATGTAGCTTGTGTGGGAAACCTCTGTCAGACTCATTAAGCTATTACAGTAATTTCCCAGAGGAATATAACAACTCTTCTTGTAATAACACTCTTAAAAACAACTATTCTTATAGATGCACTGCACTACTCTGTAATTTCCCATTTCACAGGCTACTTCAGTGGACAGTGGTTAGAAGTCATTACATAACTTCTGATCACATTCTCTCAACATCAAGAAGCATTTCCAAGATCTTACAACAACTTGTCCTCTACCACAGAAGAGATTTTACTACAGACATTTGCAATTTAATCTTGTTTTGCTTTTTTTGGTCTGCCCTGAAAACAGTAATTTTTTATTTTTTTTATCACATGTCATTATTTAAGCACAAGTGATTATTTCAACATTTAAATCTCTGAAGTTCTCAGCCAGGAATAAGTATATTGCTCTTAAATTCAGAAAAAGTGATCATAAGAATGCAAAATTTTGCAAAGGCCAAAATTATTCTTAGCAGAAAGATTTCAATGAGCTTACTGATTCAAATAACAAGAAATGATCTTCAGTTCATGTAATTTTAAACAGGGAGGTAATCTACTCTTGTGCCTATCCATCTGGTTCCTCAGCATGAAAATACCTGCCAAAGAGCCCAGTTCACAACAGTCACTCTGTCGTGGGAAAATTCCACACACATTTTGCGAAATAAAAAGATGACAATTTTGGAATGTGATGACTCAAATTCCCCTGCAAATGCAGGACACAAAAAACTTGACATATTGTACGAATAAAGCAGATTTCACACTATGCATGGCACTGAAAGAATATTCGTATTTTACATAGCACACTAAAAAATAAATGAAAAGATGTGGACTGACTGCAAAGGAAATTGGTCATGATGAGAGGCCTAACACAGAACTACATCACCTTTTGCTCAAACAAAGAATGAAAGCTTTTTCATGCCGACTTGTCTGTAATGTCAAAAAATGATATGGAGAAAGTTAGTAGGAATAATTGCTCTACTCTTCTGGTTACTTCTAGTTCAAATATTTACAAGTGTATATGATTAATGGTAATCTTTCACTGTCATCACTTCTCAAAAGAAGAGAATATACATCACTTCTACCATCCAATATCATATTGTCAGGAGAAAACAGAAAATCTAAAGCTAGTCTTTATACCTTATAGAGCTGGAAGCCACCAAATATTAAAATATCTCTTATGGAGGCCCCAGAAAAAGAAAAGCTGGCTAGCTGGCCAAGTGGGAAAGAGTAGCCCAAAGCAAAAATCTTTCAGCAAAACATGCATAAACAAAAAAATTCATTTCTTATTCATTTTCTTATCAATAATGGTGAGGAGCACAGAGAAGGAAGAAGGCAGAAGGAAAGCTTTTCTCTGAAATAGAAAGGAAGGACATACAAGTCTCTGAAAACCTGTTATAGGAAAGATCACTAAATTAAGATTAGGCTAGGGCGATTTCTAGTATTATTAGTCCTGATCAATCAGCACAGTTATACTGACACTCTTGCACAACAGCTGGCTCCATTCATTCAGAAAGTTAATCACAAAGGAGTTTGAAAGTGCCTTCATCTTCATTTTAAAAAGTACTGGAATGAGAATGTAGTCACATCCTGCCAACTCGAACATTTAGCTTTGAAGTATCCCGAAACATTCATTTTAGGTAAATTGACCTAACTTCCATTTCTTTGTTAACATGAATCTTTGTAAATATGGAGACAATAAGCATAGCAGAAAAGGTATTGGACAGTTTCACCTTCTCTGAATCAGGGAATTTATGCTTTTTCTGTTTATTAGTGGGAATGTATCTCCTTTGTTTCCTCAACTCAGCCCTGTTGCCTGTTACCCTGTGTGTACTGAAATTCTTATCCCATTTTATCCCTACAGATTTGTTCTATTCCTTTGCATTCACTTTTAGTTTTATGCTCTTTCTCTGGACTTCATATGATTTCTATTTGATCTTCAAGTCAGTGAAGAGCTCCTGATACACCATTATGATCTGTTTCTATCATTCCTGTATCACCTCCACATTGTATAACATGTACAAAAGCCTACTCCCAATCTCTCTCAGCAGCTGCACTCTTGTATCCCTTAGCTTATCTTCCCAAGAAGTCTTATATATTACTTCTCTGAATTTGTGCAAGTCTGTTTCTCTGAAATGTATTATTCTACTGCTCCAACATCATCTTCTCCTTAAAAAGTGAATTCTTTTATTATTTTTCTTTTACATTTTGCTTTCAATTTAGCTTCTTAGTTCTACCTATTAAACAGAAGCCAATGTAAAATGTCTGCTCCGATAGCTTTTTACAGCTGAAACAAATTGCCTAGCCCCATTTGAGGACCTTTTCTTACCATTAGCACTCATGATCTTACTAAAAACTGGGAAGGCTATTAATACCACAGTTCTAATAACAGTATTGTCTGCATTTCTGCAGATCTTATATTAATAATAATTATTAAATTATTGTAAATAATAATTGTCAATAGCTATAATTGACATTATATATATGTAATTATAAATATAAAACATTATTTAAAATATCTTAACACCACAGTGATATCTCTTCTACTGCAGAGACATTATTTTCAGTAGTTATATTTTTCCTACTAACATGTTACCTCTACTATGACTTAAAGACCTCAGAAAATGTATATCCAGAATATGAGAACATAATATATACAGCCAAATTCCCACAAGCTAAATCATTCCTTGGAGAAAGAATATTAATATGTGCTTTGATTAGGATATTTTATCAAGACTCTAGGATAAAATCACTCTTCTCTAAAAAGCGATGAATAGTTAAAGTAAGAATTCATGCTTTACAACAAAATAATATTTGCCACTTTGAAAATGTTTCAAGTACCATTCTATATAATCACTTTGCTAATAATTGTTACTTAAACCCTCTGTAATTCCCTGGTAATCTTTTTCTATAGCTGTCACAGGCTATAGCCAAAACATGCTGAAATAAATAATAAATTCTGTATGCTACTTCCTTCCAGCCAAGGAATTCTAGAAGATGAATTATTAATGCATTACCTTAGACTCATAACAACTCTACAGTTTCTCCTTATGCAGCTTCAAATACATCAACTACCGATTAACAGAAAAAAGAAGGATCCTGTCTGCTCAGTATGAGCTCTAATTCCATGAATCATTATGTGAAAAGCAAGATGTTCTTTTTGCTTGCTATGGACAGCCATTGCCCTAAAAACAAGTGCATATACACTGCCTTGATTTCTTTCTGTTGTCAATTTTGTGTAAACATATATCTATTGCTCTTGTGGCTCCTAAAAGTAATGAGAACAGGATCCCAAATGATCCAGCTATTGATGTCAGCAATGACCATTTTCTCAGTAGAAAAATACCTCTCTTTTTAACATTAGGTAGCATGTAGGTTAATGAAAAAGTAGTCTTTTACAATGTCACCATTAGCAATATTGCTCAAGACTAATGCTGATATTTGCAGCTCACAGCTATTCAACCATTATACAACATCAATCCTGCTCTGCAGGTAGGAGATTAGTTTTCTTTAAAACTCTTCATTCTCCATTTCTTTAAATTTGGTGGGAGGAGGTGGGTATCAAAGTTAAAAATTTGGACCCTCTTTTTTCTAAACACAGCAAAAACTGACATTACATGTCAGCCTTTCATCTAGTGAGCATTCATTCTCTCACATTAAGATTTCCCTCGATTGCAACAGTAGCCAGAAGTTCATCTGCCTTCAAAACACTGAAGAATTGAAAATTAGGCCATCAATGCACAATGAATATATCTCTAGTAAAGATCTATCTTTCACTATTCAATGGTACTACAAATTATTTCCTGGTAACTAAATGCAGGTCACAAACCATTTGAGAACTGATCACTACCTGTGCTTGTGATTTACTATTTCTATTCTCCAATCAAGTAATGTTAGCTTAAAGATAGGAAAGAAATAAGAATTGATAACAAGAATGTGTAGGAATTTTTTTTTTAATATTTAAAAATAATTTCTTCCCTCCTCATATACCTAGCTATATATGTTGATCAAATAATTACTAGTATTTATAATAAGAAGAAAAACACATTCCTACTATTACAGGAATTACAACACAAATACATCACAAAATACATCAGACAGACACATACAGGATGGTATAGGAAAGCAATGAGTTTCCTCAAGATGCAAGGATGTGCTTTAAATACCATAAAACCGCGATCAATCTGAGTTTTCCTTCAGAAAACTTGAAGTAAGATGATATTATAGTTGTTAAATTTGCTGTATCTTCCTGAAAATGAAAGGGTCTTTTCTGCTGTCAATGGGGAAAGCAGAGGACAGTAGAATCCAGGTGCCATAACATAAGCAGAGTCCTCTTGCCTTTCCTGTTCCAAACTTGAAAACAATATATCTTCATTCAGATTCAAACCTTTACTCTGCAGAGTATACCTAAATTCCTCAAGAGCACTGCAGAGGGCTTGAAACTAGATGATCTTAAGGTCTTTTCTAACCCTAACTATTCTATGATTCTATGATTTTCTGCATCAGTTCCTAGTACCTGAGAAAACATTCCTTAAATCTTCCTACAGAAACATATAAACCTCAGTGAAACAAGTCAAAAAACAAATAAAACAACAATGAAGACGTTAGCATTGCAGAGTGAAAAGCTTTTATACTTTGGCAAGCATCATTATGACCAAGCGCTTTGTTTGTTTAAAAGCACAACAAATCTTTCTCCTCTTCCTTGAGGAACACAAGAACATAAACCCTGAGGTCAAGCAGAATACAAACCTATCTCATCATCCCCCTTCTCTCTGAGTATGGCAAGTTCTAGGAAAAATGTACAAGATTTGAAGACAGATGTGGAAGAGACCACATAGGATCACAGAGAGACACAAATGCAATTCAGATTGCAATTCAGACAACATGAATAAACTCCCTTGAGCAGAGCTTCAGTTTCAAGTAACTTCTACTGAAGTAACTCAAGGAGGTTTCACCACACTGCAAAGAAGTCATGCCCTCAGGGCAAAAATGGGCTCATGACTGAACACCTGCGTAGCCCATCCTATTCACAATGAATATGTTAATTCTTTTACAAAGAATACAGTTCTTGGAAAACATTTGCCTTAATATTTTACAGACAGAATGAGCACGGTCTTCCAGGATAAGCCTATATATTTGGATGTTAATATTTAGAAACAGAGGAAAATCTTGGTCTGGTTAATGTTCACAACATTAACTGTTACCAAATAAGTGAATTCAGATATAGTTGTGATGTACAATCACATCATCCTTTCTGAATTTTCACAGGATTACACCAAAGTAACATTTGACAGTTCATTATGAAGCTTATACTTTACAACATAATGAAAAAAATATACACCAAGAGTTGTTTGGAACAGAGCTACAGTTTAAAGCTTTCCTAGACGAGCAATAAAAAGACTGTAGAGTCAGCTACAATGCCACTGCTGTTCATGCAGTCTTAAAAAGCCACACAGAAGTAAAGAGTATGCAGGATCCAAGGTCAAGCACAATCATTTCAGCAGTTAACAGAAACAACAACCCTAAGGTGACCAGGGGTTTGCAGAATAGTGAAAGGCTTATCATTCCAAACCGACAAGTATCACTGGAATTAATCTAAGCGTTTCCACCTTAAACAGACAAGGCACAAGAGGGAAATGAAAGCAGAAGACAATAAAGTATACACAGCTGTTTCCAGCACATATCTCATTCTACAGCTGATTTTACCCAGTTCATTAACTTTGAGTTGCAGAAAATTCTACCCGATCTCCTCTGGTCCTTAGGAATTTCCTTTCACCCCCTCTACAGCCAGGCTGGCTGCTCCCAGTTTAAGCCTTCTCACTTGCTGCCAGTGCAATCTTCATAACCTTTCCAGGCAGGCTCAATTCCACCCAATCTTCTTGAAGCCATAACGAGCAGAAAAAATATAAAATTAATCAAATATGGTCCATAAGAGACAGCAACAGGAAAAGATGAATTTAAGGAATTCTACACAATGTATATTACCACATTGTGAGGTTTTATGTATTCTCACAAATTCAGGATAAACTGTTTTGCCTTCAGAATATCGCATAATTCAAACACGCATTCCTACACTGAAGTTGTAAGTTAGTAGGTAGCCTGAAAAAACGGGGCTTACCAAAGAGAAGGTATATCTTCTTCATTACTAGAAGAGTTCCTCAAAAGAATAAACAATTGTTTTATTTTGAAGTGTTAGTAGTGGTATTTAAAAAAGGAAAATAAGGGTATTTCAGGTGGTATTTTTTGGACAAAATGTCTCCTTACTATCCCCTCCTTCCTAGGAGGATAGACTAAGATAAAGCTAAACTGGCTTTTGCACCATTCTAAAAGTAAAATAACTGAGTACATATTCTGGAATGCTCAAAGCTATAAAATTTGGTTCACTCCATGGTTTATGATTCCTGCTGCAGCTTTACAAAATGATGAACATGCTCAGCAAGGCACTGAAATCCTTTTGGATCAAACTGCAAGTCTGCAGCAAGTTACCAGAAAGTTTTCTCATCTACAATATTCTGTTCTCTGTCTCACAGAGATTCCCATCACTTTTGTCACCCCATGAGAAAACACAAGAAACACCACCAAGCAAGAACTGTAAAATCTCTCCTGACACTAATTATGACAATTTGAGAGCTGGCCTTTTTTTTTCCTTTAATTTGGCATTTAGTATCTTCTGTCAAAGTAACCACAGTCTTTTCAGAAAGGTTTTCCTATTCTGTCTGGATTTCTTTGTGCAAGATTGTCCCCTTTTGTCATTTGCAACCACATCCATAACATTTTAATGGCAACTGCAGGACCTTCCATTTTCCTGCTGAGCTTTCTCAAATAACTTTGACATTTTTATTTGTCAGACTAAGCCTGAGGAATAAACAGTTTGGGTTGACAAACATCCCAACCACCCATATCTGCAGTTGCCAAAAGTAGCTCAATATCAGCTATTAAAGCCACTAAAATGTTTCAAATTTATAAGCTTATTAAATATGTTTCAGGACTCCAACCATATCTCTGAGCAAAACTAAGTTACAAGGTTTGGAGTTTTAAAAAAATAAATAAATAAAACCCCACACAACCATAAAAAGGTATCTTTTTGGCAGTGGTTTTTTAAGTACTTTCACGTTCTCTTCCACTCTATAGATTGCTGTCTCCCTGGTACATCTTCAGCTAATTGCATTTCCAGCTAAAAATTAGATACAATAATTAGTACAATGCATGATGAGAACTGACAGCAGTATTTACTTGCATTTATAGATCATTCAAATACTAGTAAATAAGGAAAGAGAAAAATCACCAAAGTAGCACATCTGATGACAGCTCAAGCAAAAAATCTAGCATGGAATATACATGAAAGAACAGGTTTCTTTTTGACTTTAACTGTACTTGACAATACAAATATAACAGTTGTCTTCAACTGATTTACAGAATTCTAGGAGCTGAATCTTAAACTGCCTGTGAAGGCTGGATAACTATTTCATCAAAACCTCAATTGAATTCTGATTTTGCATCAGACTCTCTTTCAATTTTTGATGAATCTAGTCCATCAAACTTCTAAGAGAATTCTGAAAAAAATTGCCCTAAAAACACTGAAGTGTGGCACTCCTGAAACAAACAGTCCTGGGATCATGTCAAATTAACTTGACAGTTTGCTCATAGGACCAGTGAAGCATGGAAGGCCGTGAGAGCAGCACAGAGCTCCTCCCACACTGCTCCCTGGACAAAGTAATGTTTCACATTTCACCATTTTTCGCACAAGCTGATCCCCAGGACCACAAGCAGCCAGGAGCCTCTCAGCCCTAACATTAGCAAACTTTCACTCTGAAGTGCAGCAGGATTTGGGACAGAGTCCCTTGGTCACCTTATTCTGGGCCTACATCTCTGGAGCAAACTTGTCGTAGGAAAACCTTATGGGCTGTGACCCAGAGTTTCTATTGTCCATGAATGGAACTGACCCACTAATCTCAACCAGCAAAGGAAATTACATTCAATATCTGCTGGGTATTTTATTTTATCAGAAAATCTTCTACCAGCTCTTGTTGCCAATTACTTCCTGAGCAATAGGTAAATTCAAAGAAAATCAACTCCACGACTGCAAGCAGCTGCAGCACTTCTAGTTAATGTATCGTCTGTCCAAGCAGCACATGCACCATTCATTAGCTCCATCTGGGTACTCACACAAAGGCTGTGACACAGCTGAACACGATCTATGAGGCGGCCTCAGGCAGAACATTTGGATATTTTCTTGAGCAAAAGATACATGTAATCAGCTTTTTGTCAAAACCTGGTGGTGTCTCATGCATGGTAATGAGTAATAACTTCTTACTGTTGGGCAAGTCTTGATTATATTTTATTTTAAATGAAATAGAGCTTTATCTAAGCTGCTGCTTATGATTATGTTTTGATATACCACACCATTTGAGAATCTAGCTTTTGCCTTTCTATGGGGTGATATATATACTCCTATATATTAAATGCTTTAGTTACACAAACAGGGTAAATGGCTGGGGTGGGGGGGGGGGGTGGGTTGAAGATTT
>JBCJKH010034922.1:0-17099 GCA_039877255.1 Loriculus beryllinus
GGTTGGGGGGTTTACATCTGGGTGTTTTACTATTCCTCCTCCCCCCCCCCCCCCCTTTTTTTTTTGTTATCTTTCATTTTTTACTGAACAGTTCAATTTTCTTCAGGTAGGGGAGAAGGTACTCAGAAGTCCCTGAGTATTCGACAGTAACTCAAGCAAAATTTACTTTGTATTCTTTTGCAACTATTTATAGAAAATTGAGAATGTTCACTTAATATTCTTCAACATCTTTCATAAATAATTCAGAAATGCAAGTTCAAAAAGATATTAAAGAGACTGCTTATTTTGAGACATGTTCCAAAGTCTTCCTTTCTTCAGACAAACATCTATCTAATTTAGAAATAGGGATAGACAGTGAGGGGTATTTAAGTGTTTTATTATTGCTACATTATTCTTCACTAAATGGAAAATATTTTGAAATGTTTTTCTAGTATATTATTTGAAGATAGTTCCAAACACCATGAGCCATCTGTCTCCTAGACTTTGTGTTTGTTTTTTGTTTTCTTTTTTTCTCTTCTCTCTCCAGAAAAAAAAAGCCTTGAATCAGTCATTAGAAGAGTTCACAACTCATGTCAGCCTAGTATAACTATCAAGAGGTCTAAAATAAACCAAGCTGACTCTTCTTCAGAAGTAAATGAAAACAAAAGCCCTTAAAATGAAAACAACTGTTCTTCAGCATTCCCACCCTCTATACATTGTCTTTGGTCAGAGCCCTTAGACCTCCGGTTATGGTTCAGAGTGTAGCTTTGTAGCATTAAAAAAAAAAGAAAATAAAAAAGCATAAAGCCTCAAAAAAAGAAAAAAAGGCCCAACTATATGGAGAAAGTCATAGTTTTACTTTAGCTTTTAGTTCAAAATGCAAAAAAAGCTGTACAGCATGGCTTTTTTGTCTTGTGAGCTTGTGTTGGTACATACGAATGCCACTGTGCCGTTGTGATTGTGTTCTCCGATTTGGAAATTAATTAAATTAATTTTGGTCAATTCTGCTATAAAAGGCTTCTCATCTTTGTAACATTTTCACCTGGACATCTTGTTCCTTGCTGTGATGGGACCTTAATCCATCAGAACTTTGAGGGAAATTTTCTTTCCTTTCTTTCACAGAGTTCCCCTCCAAAAAACATTTATCAGTTTGTGAATCACATGGTTTTGTTAGCTCATAAGCTATAACAATGAACACAGAATAAAGAAACTCCGGAAGCAAAGCAAATAAAATTAGATTATGAAAGCCCATCACATTCTTTGTAGCAAGTCCTCTCCTTCAGGCTTGTTCCATGCCACAACTTATTGGCTTTTGGATTCTAGCAAATCCATACAGTCCCACATCAACACCTTGAGGGTTGATTGCAAAACTTCCTTTCTGTCATCTTTATAGCCTGGTTTAGTCATTTTAGTGATCTGCCAATCTTTTTCTGTGATTGATTCCCTGATGATTGAATTTCCCCCTCCTTCATCTGTAACCTGCATTACAGAAACTTACTCCAGCTACGGCTTCCTGAATGACCTCAGTTGCCCATAGCAGTAGCGGTCACCTCCTGTCCAAATCCAGAGGGCTACAATGACTACAAAGAGGCCTTCTTCACTTTTTCCCTCTAATACTTCTGTAATTTCTGAATACAATGAAAACATTTTTGGAACTTTGAAGTTCCTCAAATAGTTTTGATGTCACCCTTGAGTGATCAAACTTTTCCAGATGTTTTCTACCACAATTTCCCATTCTGCCACAGGTACAATTAGTGTAAGTTTTAAAGCTGGAGTTCCCTTGCCATAATTAAGAGTACTTTGTTTTTCCATTTCTGACCAGTGGTGCTTGAACTGCTCTGCCATAATTGTACTTTAAGTTATGCCATAAGGCCCACCTATTTACTCAAACTCTTTGCAGTCAGGAAGATAACTAGGAGGTGGTATTCACGTATTTGTTTATTAGACTACTCTTTCTTAGACATTTTTACCCACATGGAATTGTATGATGAGGAATTTCAGGTTTTTTGAGTTGATTGCACCATTAATTATTAACCTTTTAAAGTTTTCTACAGCTGATTCATCATATATTAATGAAAGAGACAATATTTATATATTAGACCAACAGAATTGCATACAATTTTTTTTTTAAAGAAAAAAAAAAAAAAAAGAACATAAAAAACCCCACACACATAGCCACCACTGACAAACCATTTTGTCCATGTTTTTACTTAGGGTCATTGCCTACCTCTAATAAAAGTGAGCCATCTACATAGAGGCAAAAGCCACTCCAAATTTTAATTAATACTCTGATTTTTATCTGTTGGAAAAGGCTATTTCATCTCATAGTTAGCTGTGACTGGGACATATTTGCTTTCACTTCAGGAAGAATGTGTGTATGGGGGAAGAGGGTGAAAGAAGGTTAAAACAAAAATTATGAAGTACTTACAAATGTGCATGTTCTCATGCAGACCAGTTTTATGTCTATAATAACCCAGAGTAAGTATCTGTATTCATGCCTCTGTCAATCTGCCCACTTTGATTTGTACTGGGGACATAGTTCTGAATTTTCTCTTGCACTGCACTTCTGACAATGTTTTATCTGATGTGAAGACACCTTGGAAAGAATAAATTTTGTTCACTGTTTGGGTAAGAAAACATACAATTATCTCTGCCCACTAATTATGTCGACCTTATTTGTTTTTATGTGTATGTGTTAGATATGCATGCAAAGTGCACTTTTAGAAGCTTGAAAACAAAGAAATTTTACAAGCAAGCCTAACTGACAGTGTTTTACTTACTATAGTTCTCAGCTTTGATAATGAGCCCTTTTTTCCCAGAAAAACAATTCTGTATCCTTTTAAACACTGTTCACCTTTAAATACGGTGTTTAAGAGGAAAAGTTGTGTTTTTTGGGGGAGGAAATTTCATATTCCTGTGAAGCTTCTGTAATTGTATGAAATTTATTTCTGTCCCCAGATGTCAGCAATCAAAATCTGCATAAATATATTTTGTGTAAATCTGTTGGCAGCTGCTCTCCAGTCAGGTTCCTCGAGATATTAGCCTGTCTTTGAGTTTATGACAAAGTTAAAAATTATTCATTAAACTGACCTGCAGTATATTCAGTAACTGTAAAATTGCCTTGCAGTTCTATTTGGTTTGTAGATGTGATCATGAGTAAATTTTTAACTTAATTAATTGGCCGTTTCTGTTGACAAGAAATTTATGTGGTAATAATTTGCTCGAAATAGATGCCGACTGTAGGAAATGAGATATCCATCATAGGCTTGTGTTCCACCAGCTGCACAGTGGCTATTATGAAAGTATTTCAGGCTGCGACGACCCCAGTGTTTGTGCAGTCAGGATTATATATACCCACGATCCATTGCCTGCCTGAGAGGCGCTCATGGAGGTCTATGATAACAAAGACTTTGTGATTTATGGCTTGCTGTGAAAGCAGAGCTTGATGAGATTAAACAATTTCATAGCACAAGTGTTTCTTAAGACCTGATTTGTAGTTGCAAGCTGATGGTAAATCACATTTATATATCTGAAAGCATGCTCAGCAGAGGAGTGCAATTACAGTTTAAGACAGCTACTTTTTATTTAATTTTTATCCTGGTTTTGTCTCTTTTATATCCCCTTCGTCTGCAAACCATTCACCTTCACAAGTCCTTTCTTCGTTAGAAGGCCAGAGACTGAAGTCACTGATGTTCTTCCTGTCTTGTGAGCACTGATTAAAAAAAGAAAAAGGAAAAAAGATATCTTTGAGTCATTTTAGAGTAGCTTTTACTGGTTCATCTCAGCTGAACTGAGTTACTGGGTTCAGCTACAGTTCTTGATTTGCTATCCTTTTCAAAATCCGTCATGCTTTTAGGCAACTTCTAATCAAATAAATGCATATAAAATTTGAATACAGTAGAAATAAAATATACAAAAATAGAAGAAACCAGTTTGCATTTTATACCTGAGAATTTTTAGATTCTTTTGGTTTTATGCACAATAGAAAACAAGTCTTTATTTTCTTTCCCAAATAAAAATAGCCTCTTCTCGATTTCATTATGGAAAGAGGATATTTTCATTTGGGAAAGAAAATAAAGAGATTTTAAAAGCAACAAACTCCACAACTATTTCTAGCAATGTTAACCTGCTTTGCATTGGAATAGATATTGGCATTATCAGTGACACCTTTGCTATGCTTCATAAGCATCTCCTGCTAAATATTGCAGCAAAGCTATTTGCATCAATATTAAACAGTGATTTGTAGGTCTGAGTGCTTCAAAACCAAAATCAAATGCTTATGATACACTTGGCTTAGATGGATACATTTATTACTTTTTTGACTCACGAGCAGGTTGGAGTCCAACATGAAATCCCCAATCAAGCTGAATGGTTTCAGCTGTAGCTACAAAAAGACTTTCATGTTGGTGAACACATTAAAAGCAGGAAAGTAGAATAAGCCATGGGATGAGTTATCATTCAAACTCTTTCTCCATTTGCTGTTATAATAGACGTAGTTTCTCAATATGCCAAACATCTCCTGTGGGGCTGTGAGCAGCTCCTTTGCTCTCATCTGTTTTCCCAAAGGCTCTTACCATCTCTAGTCAGCAGGCCAAGGTTAGTTTTGTAGTGGGAGAAGTGGTATAGAGAAGTTTTTCATAATGCATTTTCTGCATTCTGAAATCTTTTGTTTATGCATCAGATTTCTTGGAATAAATTTTTGTGCCACAAATAGAACCAATAATGCTACTACAGGATCGAATACAGGGAGAACTGAATTTCAAAAAGGTATTATTCTTTAAATTGGTTTATAATAAGTCAGCAGTAAAAAGTCATAAGGCACTTAAGAGGTAAATGCATGCTTTTACAGATGTTTAGATGCTAGAAATCCTAATGGTAAGAAGTATAACTCAAATAGGTGTATTGTTTTAAGGTCAGTTTTTCACACCCATTTCTCATCGCAGGCAGTCCAGTTAGCTTGGAGTTAGCTGTTGGAATAATAGAAATGACATGTCTTTGCCATCGCACCTAGGAAGTGCTCATAAGGGACTAAGCTTAAAAAAGCAAGTGACTTACAAGGAATTTTTCTTTGCATATTTTTCCACAAATTTCTGACCAAATTGTCAAGTTCAAAATTTTAGTCAATTGATAAATTGTTTGCTGGAAAATGCACAAAAAATGAGTGAATGCATTTCAAAGATAAATCCTCTACTTCATAACCCATTTGAAAGTATGTGGGGCTTTAGCCAAAATTATTTGAAATAAAAAGATCATACTGCATTTTGTGGAATTTGGATAAGCCCCAAGATGATTCTTATTCAAAGTTTTACACCACACTGTAAAAAATTGAGAAAAATAAAACCCATGGCATCGCTGGTAGGCTGATGCCTGTTTTGCAAACACAGTCACTAAGATTACTAACACATTTTGCCCCAGATGATGATAAATTTATTCTAAATAAAACAGGATAGTCAGGAAAATAGGATTTATAGTAACCTGTGCATTTGAGCCACAGAGAAAACTAGTTTCATAGAGAAAAAGACAGGCAACTCATCACCACTGCCATTTTTTATGGGGTACTAAGAACTGGGCACTACCTTGTCGCTTTAAAAATGGGAAAAGGTATTTCCCTTGCTTTTAATAGGTGAGGCCAATACCTTGTAGGATGTTTAGTATTTCCCTGTGTGATGGACAGTCCCTAGAGAATAATCAAGATTAGCTCATGAGCCGAAATGCCTCTTGCAACCAAAATGAATTACCAGCCATCTTGCTAGTGATCCCTGCCAAGTTATTCAGCAGGGTTACTGTTCCTAGAGAAAAAGCCAGGGTACCAGAATGTGCCGTAGGGGTTTGAAGAGCTGATGTAAATTGTACATACATGGAGTTAAAGAAAGGAAAAGGAATGTTTGGCTTCTGCTGGTTTTAGGCAGATGCTTTGAGTTCATTCAGGCTGTTTGAAACATCTGCATTTGAGAAGATCATTTTATTACCAGGTATGACTGTCCTATTTCTTTTTATGCTTACATAAACACACTGTGGAAAGGCTGCTCAGTGCTGCACATATTTGATGCCTACTGGAAAAATAAAATCTAATTTATTTTGTCTTCTTAAACTTGGGATAATCCACTTCCAGTTAGCCTTTTCAAAGGACCTGACATAGTCAAAACTACACTCAATGTGCATTCAGTCCTGTAGAAGTTGAATTTTGGCAAGACTTTGGTGGTTCAGGACAGCAGAATTTAAATTTTTTGGATCTAGGCATTAGTGTTTCCTTGATTAGGGTTCTGACAAATTATGGTATTAAACAGCAATGGTTTTTAGAGAACAATGGTTGGGGGAGTTGTTTGGGGGCTTCTACCTTTTTATCTGGTTTTATTATTAATATATCTGCCAAGAAGTGTGGCCAAGAGTACATGATTATTTGTTTGCATCTTTTTCTGGTGATTGGTGATTGCACTAATTTGAGCCTCTGAATTATTTACTTGGTACTTTTTAAAGCCACACCTACAGTGTTATTCTCAGTCATAGGAGTTAAGACAAAATGTTGCTGGTGAAATGCTACAAGCATTTGCCGTGTTACAACTGATGAAAGAAATTTTTCCAAGATCTTATTGGTAAACATTAGTGTAAGCACAGTTTGCAGAATGGACTGTAATAATATGGTTCAAATATCCTCTTGAGTTTCAAAATCTACTCCATTTGGCAAATCTCACAACTTTCTTGTGTCTCAGTTTATTTGGCTGTAAGATGACTTCAGAAATTCTTGTCTGTGGAAAATTCTTTCTGTATTTTTGAGCCTCTGCACATGTTGAAAATTCTTTCTTTTATGTTCTTTCTTTTTTTTTTCCCCTTCCTCTTCTTCTGTGTTCTTTTTCCTGTGTTATTTTTTTCCTTTCTTCACTTTTTTATTTCCTTTCTTATTTTTCTTTTAATGTCCTTTTTTTTCTCTTTCTCCTTTCTTATTCTTGACTCTTCTCTCTAATTATGAATTAATCATGAGATTTGATTCACATTAATTTTCTTTGAATGGGTTTTAAACAAAACAATGCTCAGGTGAACTTTATCCTTCAGAGTCAAAGTTTTCTTCTCTGAAGTGAATAGCAGCCTCAGCCTAGTGTATCACAGCAAAGAAAACATTAGAAAAAGTATGACAGAACCTTGTAAGAAAGGGGAACCCAGAAACACCCAAAGCCCAGATGACAGAAGTGGGTGTTTGGCAAAAGCCATGTAGACTTCCAGTCTTTTGAAGTCAGTCTCATGGTAATGTTCCTTGAGAGCAAGCTAATGCATTTGATCAAACATGCTAGAACGGGTCAGTTCTCATCCTCAAGCACAAGAGAAAGTTGTTCTATTCTCTTGGGTGCTTGCCTTTCTCTGATTTAAATAAAAATAATCTTGTAACTAGAAAACTGTAATATATTTATTAAAAAGAGTGTGGTCTGGCTAGATTTCATTATTTTTAACTCATTGCTTGCTAGTATATTTTTGAAACATCAACCAGTAATGTTTGCAGCATTGTCTTGACTGATGTATTGCTGTAGCTTTCACGAGTTATGAAACTTGGTGACAGCATTTGCCGTAGTTCATGTTTAGCTAATCTTGAGCATTAAAAATAGTGCAGAATGAAATCTGTTTCTCTTGGAGTCTGTGGCAAAAATTGCAGCATTTCTATCCTGAAATTAAACAAAAAGAAGAGGAAGCAAGAAATTGGCAAAAGGCTGTGCCTGGAAATAGGGTGAATCAGAGATGTAAGTTGCTTCCTTTTTGTACACCTGGAGATTGTGGCAGTATTAGAAATTCTGTTTGCATTTTGTGCATGTAGATAGTATACATACATACAGTGACAAGCTGTCCTCTATAGAACAACTGAGAATTCAAGAGGCAAGACTGCCAAATGCTGGAATGGAAAACAGACATGCAGAGGGCTGAAACAGTGAGTGCGAGGTTAGTGGAAATGTCAGGAGTGGAGTGTAAGATTAATGTTTCTACATCCAGTCACCAGTGGGTCTACTGCTAGACAGCACACTGCTTTGTCATGACTTTCTTTTCCTGCAAACAAATACCATTTTATCTTGTTGGATGCTCTAAGACTATGCTGCAACTCAAAGGAATGGTCCTCTACCTGTGTTTTTGGCTGATGATAGTTTGTGAACCTGATGAAAAATTAACCTTCTTATTTTTGGATCAGAGAGGTCATCTAGCATGCCATGTGCAAGTGCAAGGGCAAGTGCCAGCTCATATGAGAGAATGGAACTGCATTTCAGGCATGACTGGGAGGGCACGAAAGCCTTTTCTTTTGGTGGCAATGCACCTTAACTGTCTTAAGCCAAATATGGAATTGCTTTTTTGGTTTGGTTTTTTTTTTTTTTTTGTTTGTTTGTTTTTTGTTTTGTTGTTTTTTTGTTTGTTTAGTGGTTGTTTTTTTTTAGCACAGAGCATTATTGTGCATCTCTAACATGCTACTGTCCAGCACAAAATCTTAGCTCATAGTAAATGCAGCATAATTAGACTTAGATCAGATGTCTTCTAATCTAGATTATGTTGACTCAAATTTATTCACACTGACTGTGGGTTAAGAGTTTGCCCACTGGCAGTTGTGGGAATACTGGTAATGCTTCCTAATTTATTAACTGAGAAATTTGATCATATGCCAAAGCCAAATGGGAGAAATTAATTGAAATATGTTTTAATGATGAAATTCAAATCTTGTTTGAAAGTGTAGATAAAGAAAAAATAAACACAGAAATTATCTTCATGTACTTAAACAACTAAATTTGTGTCAATAGCCAGAATACCATTAGAAAGAGAGAGACTAATTTAATTTGAAAAGCCCATCTGTATCTTTTGTAATTGAAGTTAGTATCAAAATATGCAGGGTAGGATGTTCATTAAATATTTTCCTTATGTAGAAAACAGAATTTTAGGAAATACAAGGTTTAGAAATCTTTGATTTCTTTAACTAGTTCACATTCATTATGTGAAATGGTAAGGCTGACTTAAAGCTTACAATAAAAAGAAACAAGACATCATTGCAGTGATATAATAGTAAATGAATGAGCATCATTACAAATAAATCTGAAGTTCTCTTCTGTCTCAGGATTAATATTGTATTTGCTACATCTAGCTTTGCCTTTTTCTCCTTAAGTTCTTAGAACAAATAATACATGCACTTCATCTTTAACTTCAGATAATCAGTTACCGACACCTGGGATAATGTGATGAGCAATGTAAATTTTATACACATATAGTCATAATAATTTAGAATGTCATTTTAATCTATTTATGATCAGCTAATGACTGAAGTGTTTTACCATTGTGTGGGATATTTTATAACTGAAGCTTTAATGGGTGAATCAGTAACACCTGGCTGTCTGGAATACTCTTCTTTTCCCCCTGTTAGACATTTAAATACGTCTCTGGAAGGCCCACGGGGTGTGATGTGACATATAAGTTCTTAAAAGGAGGAAAATAAGTTCTTGATGCCATAATGATCAGTGGGATGAACGTTTGCATACTTAGCATTAATGCTGTTAAATGTAAGAGCGTGATTAAGACTGTTAAGAAGGTGTGTTCTTTTTTTTAAATATTATTATTATTTCCACATTTTTAATGCCCTTTCTAATTTCACTTTGAGAGACTGCAAAAGGAGCTGATGTTTTTGCTTCTGTCTATGGAGGAATCTTGGGTCTATCCATAGTCTTTTGTTTTTTAGTGCCATTTTCTGTATTTTTTTCTCAAATCATCTGTAACACCAGTCAAGCTTCTTAGCTGGTAAGTATATTAGATGCATAGATGACAACAATGCAAGATGCAAATTTCATGAGACACTACTCCTAACAGAATATCTAGTATTGTGTTATTAAATAAAAAATATCACTGTAGTGGCAGTCACCTATTATTGCATGAAATGTATTTATAACTTTTTATTTCTTGCTCTTTTTCCTCATAAATGTTATGCATTTTCCATTTATCCATTTTAAGATTTTTGTAGCCATTCCCTGTTTCAAGTTTGAAGTGTGCAAAGTGTAAGAACGATCAAATCACAGTAATTGCAACTTCTTGTCTTCGGCTTGATAAGTGCACATACATACGTACTCATGCTAACTTTATTTACTTGCTTTAGTGTGCCTTCTGGGTGGATTTATCTTCTGGTTTTATGAGGTAATACTGATGGTCTCAGCAGTCTTTCTACTTAGTGATATCTATAATGTAATGAATTTCTGGTAAGAACTTTTTAAAAAGTGTCTCATATGTAATTTTCCAGTTAAGTAGTTAGCCTTCTCAGGCATTTTGATATTGTGGACTTAGACCTATAAATTGTTGAATGATTACTAGCATTCTTCTAAGACCATAGCCACTGTGATAAGCAGGAAGGTGGTGGCGGGGAGGAGAACTGTGGTGTAAATAACAGAAGAGTTATTAAATATTAGGAATAAATGTATACTTTGAGAAATAAGAAAAAGAAACATTTTTGTTGTATCCTATGCTGTTATTTTTCCAGATGGCATTCTAAAATACAATCACATTATGTGCCACGTACCTCAAGGAAGAAAACAGCTTTAAAATGTAGTTGAATTCTCTTGCTCATATATGTGTTTTGGGAGGAGATTTGTTATTCTTTGGATCTTCTGTTTAGGCAAATGACTAGATGAGAAGGAATAGCTAGTTTCTAGAACTGTTGGCACCTTCTTTGTCTCATTTTGTTCTTCAGGTGAAATACTTGAGAAGTACGCATCCAGCTTTGTCTCAAGCTGTCTGGTCTGTGATAGACTTGGGATCTATAAATTTAAGTACCTTTTATGTTTAGAAATTTGTTTTTAATGGTCACAGGTGATTTCTACTGCGTTTTCCTTCATGTTCTATGGAGAAGTTTTATGGCAAACTTTTGGTCCTCTCTATTTAAATGCTTCTTCCACAGAATGCCACTTCACATTTACTTTTAAGTATCTAAACAGAATGATTTTCTATGCAATAATGAAGACATTTTATCTGCTCTTACGAGTGTAATATATAAACTTCCTTTCTGTTAGAATTCCACATGCCTCAGCCCTGATGATACTAACTGTTGTGGAATTATTTCCCCATTGCTTTTCTTCCTTGCTGTTGAGGAGATGGTCTTCAGTTTGGAATAGAAATTAGGTGGACATTTGATTTGTAGAAACTGAGGTGCATTTTTGGTCAGATAGAGAGGAGAGATTACTGATGTAATCAGTAATTTTGACAATAGTCTTTTTAGGTATCAGATATCTAAGACTTCATGAGTACCTGAGAAGTGAAATTGTCCAACATCAATGGTTATCTTCCATGTAAGACACTGGGATGCTGGATTTTGGCTCATGCGTTGCTAAGTATTAGATTGTTCAGTGCAATGGAAGAAATAGTATGTCCATATGATTACTTTCCTTTGTTCTTGCTGCATGGGATAGATTTTCTAGGAATCTATTAATTTGTGGCTACTTTCTGACAGTTACAAGTCACGGGATTTTAAGAAAGGCTGCCAATTTTAATTCCTCTTGTGATGTCTCCTGTTGCTGTCTGTCATCTTAAGTGTTTTTATATGTACACCACTTAATTTTTAAGGTTCAGCTTGTTATAAATGGAATATATGTGTTCCAGTGTACTGATTTATAAAGACCAGCAAAGAAAGTTAGGCTTTCAATCTTTTCTGTAAATTAATGAAAATAATATTTCTTCTTCTTTTACTTATATTTTTTGGAACCACTAATTTGGATAACTGCAAATAAGTAGTGTATTTTCATCTTTACCTTAATTACTAGAGAAATATTGCTTTTCCTTCAATATACCTAAAGGAAAGAAGTTGAGCAATGATTTAGTAGTAAGCTAGAGACAGAAATCAGACATTGCCTTATATTAAGGCTCCTGCTAATCAACAGGCATTTTCTTTCTAGAAAGGTGCTAAAAGAGTTTTGTTCTGTTTTACACAGAAAACTTACTTCCACAAATGCTGCATATACACCCTCAAGCTCTCACAATTGCAAGCTTATTTTCAGAATCAGCTTCCAAACACATATAAGGGAATAATTTGATCCTGTTCCAAATCAAACTCGACATGCAACATTTAATATTTTTAATAGTTTAATGTGAAAATAACTATACAGATGTTTTTCCATGCTACTTTATTATTGAGGTAAGCTTTGTTTCTGAATCTCAGTTCAGATTGTAAGCAATTTTTTTTTGGGGACAGGGATGAATGTAAATGTAAAAAAATTTATTAAAAAATTATATTTGAGCCGAGATACTTTTCTCCTATATCATAGTATTTTCTAGCTACATTAGAGTGATAAATATAATTTAAATATAAGTGCATTTGTTTTGCGATTAATAGCTTAAGTATCAAAAAACTGTGGATAGCATCATACAACAGCTAGCATTACTTGGCTATTGGTTATTTATACAACTACATTCAAATAAATGAATTATTTTAAAATGTTATTAATTTCTGATCATTAAATGTCATTTTAATTTTCTTTTTGGAATGTTTTAATACACATTTGGTAACTCTAGGTATTTTTCTATCGTATCTTTTGTATTCAAACAGTTTACAACTGTTTAGAAAGTAAATAATAGGATGGCTCAACAGAATAATTAAGTCTGTGGTCAAATTCCAGGAGGTTCTACTGATATGAAGTATTGCTATTGGTTTATAGATTTTTGCCTTCTGTCTAGTACTTTCTTTGTTATTTATGTCTTCTACAAGGGCCTTTCTGACACTCATGGGGGAAATTTCTTCTAGCTCGTGGTTCTCTTCAAAACAGCTTCTTGCAGAGAGTCTTTGCAGCTTTGCAGGAGCATTCCCTAGTTCCCAGGTACCTCTGCAGAAATCTTGCCATGCAAATGTCCCACCATTGCTTGCAACACTGCTTTTGTTGAGCTTCTATTTGATTTGAATTTCCTTCTTCCCTAAAGGTATTATCAGTTTGACAGTTACACTCTGATATAGTTATTCTCCATTATCAGACTGTCCTACTGATAAAATGAAAACCTGTATTAAGCAAGAGTTAGGGCTGAGCATTTAGGTACTATGCTGGAAGTGAAGTTTACAAGTGATGCTAGTATAGCCTTCCCTTTCTCCTGCATCAGTCTTTCCTTAGCTTATGAACACTTTTACCACTGTTACCAAGAAGCTCCCAGATGAATCCAGTCAGGGCTTTGCTTAGGGGTTCAGGTACAAACTAATTTTCTATATGCTATTTTCTGCCTTCTCTCTAGAGCTGGGTCAGGTCTTTGTGCTTCCAGAACTTTTCCTCTCTTTTATCTTAAGCATTTTTCCTATTTCATATCTACAGCTGCAGCAGTGATGACTCACGTTTCTAGTGTTATTAGGAGTTTAGGCCTTAAGTAGAGGTGTAGGTGATTTAAATGTCACTTAGTAAAATGGAACTGATTTTGGATGCTTTGTGACTAAGAGTTCTTTATCCATAGCTTTACTATGGCCTCATCTGTCACACAACTTGGACAGTCTTCCAGGCCCAGTTGAGGCCTGCCTGTATACTCCTAATAAATCTAATGCAAAACATCAGTTAGGCAAATAGTCTTAATCAGGTTCTTAATGTCGGGACAGACAGTTCTAATGCATATGGGTAATAGGTGTGACAGCAAGTTGCTTGGCCTGGGCCTGCTTCTGCAAGACAGTTCCTTCTTTCCCCAGCGTTTGCAAAACAGAAAGCTCAGCAATGATCATAAAGCACACGTAAATGCTAGCAAGAAGTAGTATCCAAACAGACCTTATTTACTGTAGTATTTTAGAGGGATATTTCTTTACAGGGATATCGACAAAGCATTATAGATTCTATATTTTCAAACAGCTTTGCAGCTAAAATCTGTCTAACTTCTGTGATTTACCTAACGTGAAGGTGTTCAAACTGAATACTGGTGTTCTCTTCAAGTTTAAAAGCAGTTAAGGATTCTTCACTTTAACCTGTTGAAAATCTATGACGTGGTAAAGTAGTCTTAGATGTTTGAGGGCAAACTTTAAAAAAACAGCAATTATATCTTACTAAAACTTAAAATTCTCAAAGAGAAGTATATTCCATTTAGATTTTAAATAAATTGACACAACAGTCTCCTGACTTGTCTGTTATACATATAGTATCAGAAATAATATTATTTGCATTACTGGTTTTAGATGCCTGATTGTGTTAGGTGCATATAACAGATTTTCCAAGAATAGGTTATTCCTTTTTTAGAATGCATTCCAAACAGACATACAAGATTGAGGAGAGAAAGGGACTGTTCTATTCTGATACATCATCAAAACTTAAACAAATGAATTACAGGTTTATACTCTTCCATTTAAATGGAGTGTAGTTGTCTGCTAGATTTTAAAAATAATGAATGGAAGTTGAATGCTCTTTTTGGGTTAAGAACTAGGCACAGGATACTGACTGGTGTATGATGGAGATGGAGTTGTATTGTTACTGCTGGGTTGAATTAATGGTTTGAGGAATAAATAGACAAGAACTTAAAATTCTAGGGTTTAGTGCCTTAGAGTGAAGAGAAGGTTTGCCTTTGCAACATATGGGTATTAGCAAGTCATCAGATGTCAGATTCTGGACTGTCAGCTAGAAAATACATTGATATCTGTGAAGTTAAGTGCAATTTTGCTACCATGTCATTCAGTTGCGATTACACATGTTGTATAGTTGCTGAGGGCTACATCCCCCTTGGCCTGCCTTCCTTCTCCACCAACATCTGTTTATCATATATTTATCTGTGCATGTAGAAGTATACAGGGCAGCTATGGAAGGTATGAAAGTGCTGGCATTGTTCTTCTGTTGACTACAAAGTAGATGAAATGCATGTTGCAGGGAAAATTAACAAAATAACCTAGGGATCCTCAAAAAACTCCTTTACCTAGGATAGTATGCTGAAATTCATGTGGAATGATCTATGCAATGAGTAAGAAGCCTTTAGTCCAGCAGTTGATTTTGACCTTAAAACCTTATGACCTTCTTCACAGAACCAGTGCCAGCTCTTTACACAATGAACTAGCCACACTTGACGGAGGAATCCATTAATTCTTCATTATTTTCAACAGCAGTACTGAGAAAAATACTAAACCCTGAGTGAATGCATAGAGCTGAGGATCACTGCCTTATAATGTCTCTTACATTTGGACATCGCTTGTTCTGCAATTTGAAAGATGAATGTTTTTATTAGGTTCAAGCTATGTAACTAGCAGTTCACTGATCACCTATTCTTTTATTTTTATCTACATGAGATGAGCTATTTTAGTTTATATTGTATTTTTTGCTGTGACTGCAATGTTTCCATCATTTTTAAAAGAATTCAGTATTTTCTAATGGCTGAAGTACTCACTAGAAATGTAGAGTAAGGCAATGTTGAGTTTAAAATTAATGGAATTGTTTATTGCAGTTTTACCTTTGTGTTACCTGAAGCAGAGAGGGGGTTTTTGGTTTTTGTTTGGTGGTTTGGGTTGGTTTTGTTTTTGAGTCCTTTCATCCACAGAGAATGGGGACTAGCCTTTGGCTAAAACAGTGCTTTCAGGCCTTTCAGCATTCAGTAACTGTTTACTTATCCAGGTATAAATGGGTAAAAACAGACTTAAAGCTCCCAGCTGCAAGGTCAGCTACCTTTTTAAAATTCAACCTCATGAGCTCCATTCAGTTGAGGGCTTGCTGGTATGAGCCATTAACTGCCTGTTGCATGTAACCTTCCCTTGTCTTACACAGAGCTGCACAAGAACCTCTGGTACTGTACAACAGATCCTTGGTTCATGCCATGCAAGAAACAAAAGCAGTTTAACTTGTGATCAGTGATCACATGATCCATTTACAGGGTGCAAGCTCAGTCAAGTAGAACTAGTAAATGATTAAAAGCTCACTCATTGCCATTCTTGCTGAGTAGAACGTCACAATAATATTTTCTTGAAGTTGCCAGTCCAACACTGTTATCAGCCTTGCTTGGAATAAGAACAAGATTTTCAAATCCTAAATTAATTTTAAAAGTATAAAATCCATTGCAAAGCACAGGATATTAGTTAAAAGCTATAATGCATGACAAAAAATAATCTCTTGGGCTAAAACTGTATCTGCAGAAGCTGAAACACTGGGACATGCACACTATAAAATGACAGTGGGTCTTATGACTGCTCTATCAGGCCTACTTCAGAAAAATGCTTAAATTCATCATACTTCAGAATATCATGAAAGAATATGGTTAAATGAAAAAAAATAAAGCTCTGTACAGGTCTCCAGCCCTGACCAAGTGGTTTGTGTATGTTTTACTTTTACTAATAATTATGTAAAGTTTACTGCTTTTTTTTTTTTAAAAAAAAAAGGTATTTTTTGCAATGCATTTAATCCAACATCTGGAATAATAATTTTTCCTTGTATTCATTGGCTTGGTTAATTTTTCTTTGAGTGTGTTTCTTTCAGAAAGTGACTGCTGTGCATGGAAAAGTAGCTCTTTTTCATCATTCTTCTGATTTCATTAGTTATTCCAGGAAATGTATTTTGGAGCCTTATTAGCTAGAGATAGATGGACCTTGCTGGTTTAATTCCTCTTATATGAGTATCCAATATGCAGAAACATACTCAGTGCCTCTTGTTCTGTGATGCTGGAGAAGTCTTTAAGATTTATTCAGTAAAAAACTGTTAAGAGTTTTTAAAACAAACAGGGAACTTCTTTCCCCTGTAGATGGAAATTGAAAGGAAGTTGATAAGGTAATGCTATAGTATTAAAAGTAGAAACAAAAAAAATTACTATATTCTGCAAGTTGAGAAATCAAGTAGATGAGTATTTGTTTAATTGAAAAGTCTTCTGCTTATTTTAGCTTCATGCTTCTTTTCTCAGTGAATCTGAGCCTAATGAAAGAGGTTCTATGCAAATTGTAATGGTGGTATATGATGTTTGCCTTTTTATTTTAAATAGCTGAGCTGTTAAAGATTACTCTCTGTGCAGGTGGATTTCTGATGTTCCTGGACTTGTGGCTGTTCATTTCAGAGAGGGCAAGTGTGGTTCCAATAAAATGCAACTTTGAAAATATGTTCAAATGTGTAACAGTTTGGGGTTTTTTCCGCCTGTCAGATGAAAATTAACATTAAAGTGTTCATATATGAAATGCTATAATTACAGAAACCATAACTTACTTGATTGTT
>JBCJKH010034923.1:0-13276 GCA_039877255.1 Loriculus beryllinus
GATCACTGCCTAGGCATTAGACACTAGTGAAGGAAAGAGCCACAAGGATGATCAAGGGTCTGGAGCACCTCCTGCAAAAAGACAGGCTAAGAAAGTTGGGGCTGTTCAGCTTGGAGAAGAGGAGGCTGCGTGGAAACCTCATAGCAGCCTTCTAATATCTGCAGGGGGCCTACAAGGATTCTGAGGAGGGACTGTTCATAAGGGAGTGTAGTGACAATGGGTAATGGGATATAAGGAAGAAGTTCTTTACTGTGGCAGTGTTCAAGGCTAGGTTGGACAGAGCCTTGGATGACATTGTCTAGGATGAGGCATCCCTGCCCAGAGCAGGGGTTTGGAACTAGATGATCTTAAGGTCCTTTCCAACCCTAACTGTTCTATGATTTTATGCCATTAGTTCATATATCTGGAAATTTCCTTTGCTTATATTTTCCCTAAACAGCTTCTGGATAATTCTGGATTTTCAGAAATTTGAAATAAATCGCTTTGAAATTTAAAAATAGCTGAATTTTCTACTGATAACTCAGAAGGCGTTTGGATCATCTTTTCAATCTAAACACAGTTTCCTGAGTTTGTTTCAATTTCTTATGATAATGTATGAAATCACAAGTTTTTAACAGTCACTTTAAGGAATTTAGTAATTTTTTCCCTCCTGTCAGACTGAAAAATACTATTGTCATCAATGATTACTAAAGTTGTAAGTAGAATCCAACCAATTTCGCAAAATGATGTAGATCTCTTCTATCCATGGCTATGGATAACTAAAGAAAACATTTGTTACAGGATGCTCTGTCAACAGTTGTTCTCCATATTGTGGTATTTACCTTCTCTCTTCCCCACCCCTACCTCATTCAAGTTAAAGCCAAAATCGACAGTATCGGTAATTACTTTTGCATCAGGATACTGCAGATCACTTTCTGTGCTTGTAATGAAAAATAATAATTTGCACAACTTGGATGTAGTAGCCACATTAGTGCCTTCCATAATGCATTTTTTGAAGAGTACATGTACTTTTTTTATCATAGCCCTATATTTTTTCTTTTTTTTCTTTTTTTTTGCAGTCTGGCTTTCTTAAAATTCAGATTTTAGGTTCAAGACCAAAATCTGCTTATTTGAATTGCACTGATCAGGGTGATCTGTAAAGAACTATGTAAACTGTGGCCCAAGTCAGTTTTTCCTCTATGTTTTCTTATACTAATGCTTATTGAATGTGTTGACTGCAAACATCGCAGTGGTGTTTCTTAGTAGCAATTAAGGTGCAATTAGTTTGTTTCTTCAAAAGGAAAGTGACAGCCTTCCTTTTTTATTTTTTTTTTATTTTTTTTTTGCTTTTGATAATCACATTACTCTTATTACAGGTTGAACATATTTTTCCTAGAAGCATCAGTTCCCTGGAAGTAAATTTACTTCCCTATGTAAATAAAGAATTGGTGCGCTTCCTTCCATTATATTCAGATATATGCCTAAATACTAGTGAAATATGTTACACTATGATAAATGTATTCTGTTTGTTCACCTAAATAATGCCTCTTAAATTCAATTACATCTTGCAGTACAATAATTCTTTTGTACCACAATGCCATTGTATCTCCCACTTTGATGATGGAAGATGGTTATACAGACAAGTAAAATCATAAATCAATAGGACTAGTTCTTATTGATACTTCACTTCAGTGACTACTGAATAACTGAAGACTGGGAAGGGTTTGTGAGCCTGAATTCATGAGCTGATTAATTTCAGCCATGTGAAAGTTATTTCACTCTGTTAATCACCAAAATGCCCTTAGTAACTTCTAGAGAGAAAGATGGGCTGCCAGAAGGTTCATTGCTTCAATCTTAAGTACCTACAGAGGAATCCTAAGCAACAAACTGTCAGCCTGAACTTTAAGGATGACTAAATATAGGTGAAGAAAAAAACCCTCCTCTGATAGTGTAGGTTTGCTTGGGGAAAAAAAAAAAAGCATGAAGATTCACCTCAATGGAACAAGAACTGTATCCAGTGGGCTGGGTCACTGGGCTGGAGTTTTTAGTATGTTTTAATCAGATACTAACAGATTCTCACTATCCGACTGTAGAATTCTGAAGTTAATAAAAGTTTGTCATTAGGTACTTCATCAAAGGCTTTCTAAAAATATAAATAAATAATGTCATCTGCTGTTAAAATTTGTAAGTTCCACTATAATATCCACAAAGTTAGGTGAGTAGAATTTTCCCTATGCTGTACTATGCTAGTTATCCCTTATTAAATTATTGCTATCCCTTAGAGGCATGTTCTGAAATTCTTCCTTCCTACTTGCTTTTTTCAATGCCATTTCCCATTACTAATTACCTGGAAAGATGTAGGTGACATCTGACCCAAATCTTAAGAATATAAAAAAGTATTTTCAATCGTTAAAAAGAAGCTTGTGTCTTTCTTCTGACTGACATGAAATTTAATGTTTTGTATGACAAGATTGCCTCAAAACATACATGAAGCATAGATCAGATACTCTCAGACTCTTTACAGTTCAAATTGGAAGGAAAAGAAAGGGCAAGGAATTCATTTTAAAAGTCAGTTACTTGCGTTTTTGTCTAGAATTTATGCAGGGTATAACCAGCCTGCACAAGTTAGAACAGCTAGAAAGTCAGTTTACATGGTTGTGAATCGCTGAACTGGAGTTAGTATAATCTTTGTACTTTCCAGACCAAGGTCATCCAAGTGAAAGTCCAGAGGTGCAATAGCAAACTCTTCTTGGTGTACACTATTTCACATGCTTCTCTCAAGAGGAACAATACTGATAGTATGAAAATGACGTTTTTCTATTTCAGTAACTTCATATTTCTAGTGCTTTGTCTTCAGAGCTCTGCAGTTAACCAATTGAGTGCTCTAGGCAGTGTTGATCAAGAATTTGCTTATCAATGTTTATAACTTTTTCTTTTTATGTAAGAAAATACCAAGACCAACCAAACAAAAAAACACCAGAACTCGGTTTATGTCTTGCAGATCTTAACTGACTTTGCATAGAATGCCAGTGAATAGTGTTTAGTTGCTCTTGAATTGATGCTTGTCTCCAGTGCAAAGAAATCAATTCTCTAAACAGTCTTCAGAAATCTACTGTGGGATCAATGACAAGATATTGAAGTGAGAGCCTTACCACTATATAATGTTGCTGTATGCCATTAATGACAGTGTTTGAAGAGCAATCTTTAGTACTTATAATTTCTAAATAATTTTAAAATTATGTCACTATATTAAAATGTATAAGTTTATACAAATTGATAAAATCAGTTGTAATAAAACTACTTAATTTGTTTTGTTTAAGAAAAAGACAATTATATAATATTTTCAATTTATTCACAAATTGATGAATAGTCACAAGTTCATTTTATATTTGAATTACCTACAATTTTAGTTTTTATTCTTGCACTTGATATTTTATTCCATAATTGGCTTAAGCACTCAGATAAATACACCACCTTATCAAATAAAAGGACTTCCTCTTCTTAAGAGTTGGGGTGCAACTCTCATCTTCACTAGAGAGACTTGCAGAGAACATTCCTGAAGAAACTGTATCTGTAAAATCTGATTTGAACAGAAGTCACCTCAGCAACATCCTATTTTCCTTTAGCTGTCACACCAGCTGATATCAACTACACAGGGCTTGATAGAGTTATGGGGGTTTGAAGGTCAATCATTATCACTAAACAAGATTTTAAGGCTCTGAGACAAATTATTTCCACGTTACCTACATTGCTTTGCACCGTTTGTGAATTGTGGGCTGGCCAGGGGATGGGGATATTGCAATGGGAAAAAGCTAAAGTAACACCTGCTAGACAAGCCCAGTGCTTATCTAGCCTTCTTACTCCTTACTTGTCAGTGTCATATTGGCACTCTGAAATTGTGGTCATCTAAAGGTTGCATGAATTGAGTTGCAAGGCAATAGAAACTGACCCATGATCAAAAAACCTCAACAAGTTCAATGTCCTGAGCTGAGCCATCTGGTCTCGTTGCTGTAAATGATTTATTAGAAAACTCAAGCTTTTGCCTGAGTAGGACCAAAGGCTGGTTGCTGGGCATCTAAGCAGGATAGTTTTTAATTTATGAGATGGCAACTTAATAGTGTTTAGCAGATTTAGTAAGGAGGTCTCTAAGTAAATAAAAAAATAGCTTTTTTGTCAGCCAAGGTGTGGGGGTGGAGGAGGAGGAAAGAGGGGCCAGAGAGAGAAAAAAAAAGCCAACCCAAAGAAACCACCATCAAATTAAAACAGCGCAAAATGAACTGACTTTTCCTTTATTTATTTCCAGGCATTGTTTAGTTCAGTGTGTAAGAGAAAGGAGTTGTTTGAGAAGAATGAAAATATTCTAGATGACAAAATCAGAATGTAAGACACAAAGAATAAAGGGAAGGTCATTTTGGGAAATGCCTATGGTAGCAATTTTTTCCAGCTTGATGAGAGATTTCTGGATGCATGTTGTTTTGGAGTTTGAAGTTGAAAAAAGTTCAATATTTACTTACATAATAATGTTCAGTAGAAATAGGTATGAGTGGAGCTGACTTATTGTTACTTTAACATGCTGTACAAAAATTGTGTTAAATTGTCATAAAATTTTATGTCCTTTTCTGAGGAAAAATCCAAATTATACAAGTTAAACACATTAACACAACATTTTACAAAAGTATAACTCATGATATATAGTTTATTTTCATGAGTTATAGATGACCTCGTAACTCATGAGTGATGGAGCAAAACAGAGCTGGAAGTTAGCTGGAAAAAAATTATCAGTAGAAAAAAATAGTGCATATATAATCAGCCTGCTCTACAAGCTCTCTTTATGGAACACCAGTTTTCATTGTAGACTGTGCATTGATGGACTGTAATATTTTATATTAAGTGACAAAGCAACGTAAGTGCCTTGGCTGATGTGTTAGTGCCTGGTGGTATTGCCAGTGGTATTGGAAGTAATAAGTGTGCATGTAGAGACAAGTAAAGTGAAACTATTGTTACTAACACAGGCAAAGAGGAAATAACTACAGATAGACAAGAAGGAGATTAGCAAGTTGTTCATTATTTTTGGTAAATTCCTCATAAAACAGTATGGAGATACTGTTTCCCAAAATCTGCAAACAGCCTTGTGTCAAATACAGAGGAAACAGTGGAGAACAGGCAGAGAGAGAAAAGAAATATGTAATAAGTTCAGAAAAAATTGCTTTCATCCTACTTGTAGGAACTGCCAGGAAAGATAATAAAATCCCAGGTACACTTTAGAGAGCTGAATTGGTTTTGTGTGTATCTCCTACTTCTAGTGTTTCATTAATGCCAGAGTTTCCAAATGAGAAGCTTGGTCACTCTTATTTTCTCTCATGAGGCAAATGGAGATAAATCACCTGAAATCCTCTAAAGGAACATATCTTTTTTTATCCTGATTATATAGGAGATATAAGAAAACTTAAAAGAGCTTTGCTGCCTCAAAACACAATAGATGTGCAGCTTAAACTGCATGTCAGTATGATGGTCTGCAAAAATGACTACCCACATTTGCACAGTCAAAGAGTGAACAAATGTGGGTGACTATACTTTGAGCAGTACAAGACTTGTGGCTGTTGATTGCTAAAAAATTGGAAGGTAAAAAAAGGTAGAAATCAAAGCTGGAGAAATCTGTCTTATAGAGAGACATGGCAAAACCAAAACAAAACAGAGCAAAACAAAACAAAACTTTTTTGCATGGCTTCCCAAAGAAATTACTTACTTATGATATAGAAGTACAAGAAAAAAATACACTAAGTGTTAAAACACTATTTAAGCTAGCAGGAAAAAAAATTAAATCTCATAATAAGGACTCCTGTCTGGAAGATGAAGACAAATAAATTCAAATGAGAAATAAGGCACAATTTCAGAGCAGCAATGGTATTTAACCTTCAGAGAAAAAAGCCAAGGGCAGTGTTTGATTCTGCATTTCTCTGCCTTCATATCAAGTCTAGATGTTTTTCTATAATATTTTAAACATAAACTACTGAGCTGAGTACAATTGAAAATGAAATTTAATGACCTATGATATACAGGGTCAGAATAGATGATCTAATGGATCCTTCCTTTCTTGAACTCTATGAAGAAGTTAATGGAGCCTCACCATTTTACAGAAACAAAGAATTTGTCTTTCATGTCCATAACTCAGCACTTTTTTGTTTGTTTTGTTTGGTTTAGCTGGCCCATGTAAATTCAGGTAGAACTAGTTTCCCTTTGAAGGTTTTATTGGTATTACTGCACTGAGATACAGAAGGCCTGCCAACTCATGTCAAGTTTATTTTCCAAAATTATTTCAATTTTCTAAGAGCATTAATGCCATCCTTGTCCCTAGCTAATGCTGAAAAAATATGCTTGAAAATAGGCTCTTTGCACTCACTTGTTTGTGTCCATAATTAATTCAGATGTAACCGTTCACTACATCTTCATTCCCATATTTCTCCTCCTCTGTGTCTCTGAGGTTTTCTGGTAATTAGAGAGATGGAATTACGAATTCTCATAGCCTAGTGTGGGGGGAGGGGGTTTACCTTCTTTTTCTCACCTCATCTTTAAGCAGAACTTTATTCTCATGTCTCTTCTTGCCCAGGAGATCTGCACAACCTCCCTAGTGCTGTCCTTATTCTTTTTCCTATCTAGTAGCTTAATCCCAGATTGATTCATTATATTTCTCCAAGGCTCACTATAGCAATTTTTCAGTTCTGATTTTTCTCCTGATACACACAGCTTTACTTTCCACGCTGTTTCTTTTATGTTTTTGTCTTCCAGAAAGCCTGGAAGCCCTGTGTTTAGAATTAATATCCTTCCTTGGGAATAAATCATGTTTCTCATGTAAGTACTACACTGCCATGCATTTGATTACCAGATGTTCATATTTTGAATATCATATTTCAATGCAATAGCATCTCCAGAAACATATCGTACAATATCACACTGGATGTAGAGGCACCCTCTGAACATTTTATAATTCTGCTCATGGAAGATTCTCCTAAAGTGTCTTCTATAGCTTCATTTCATGATGAATCATGATTTTCCCCATTGTTGAGCAAGTTCTTTTTAACCATTGTCATTGGTTCTACTAGTTTTAAGCCTCAGTTGTCATTGCTGTAGCATAAATATTTATATACTCTTCTTCTTCCTGTAAAAGTATCTTAAAAAAAAAAAATATGCCGTATTGTCACTGTTTTGGTCAGGATTTGAACTTTCTGAAGTACAGTGGGAATTTCCATAACCGACTTAACCAGTGAGTCCTTCAGTTCAGTGTCATAACTTTAAAACCAGTTAATGTCAGATACTTGACTGAGAGTGAAGAGTTTTTCAAAGGGAAACTTGGGGGGGGGTTAGATGGTTTTTCTTAAACACCTTGCACTAGACCATGTCACCCAACACTCTGTCTGATCTGGCCTTGAATACTGCCAGAGATGGAGCATTTATCACTTCTTTGGGCAACCTGTTCCAGTGCCTTACCACCTTCACAGTAAAGAACTTCTTCCTTATATCTAACCTGAACTTCCTCTGTTTAAGTTTAAATCCATTACACTGTGTTATCTCTGATCAAAATGCTATATTTTTCAAAACAGATTAAAACACAGAACCAGATAATCAGAGTCTTATTTTCATGAGAAAGTGCATTCTTTGTCATATTTTTCCTCAGTAATCAGCAAAAAGGAAAATTAAATCATCTCATCAGAATTAATGCATAAGATACAGCATATAAAAATTGGATTCTTGGAATGAAGTATAATCACATTTTTCCTGATATGATTATCAGAAGTGATTATCTAGTGATTATCTAGTGTTCTGTTCATACTTTTATTTCTTCATCCTAGCCTACTCTGTCATTTGCTATCATTCAGAAGGACAGATAATGGCATAGAACAGAAGGATGAACCTGATGGTCAGCTCATCCATAAACTCAATTGCAAACTCAACACCAGAAAAGTTCTCTTCAGTAATTTTTTTTTTCCAATTACAGTATAGATGTGGAAACGTATGATTTTGCAGGAATAAAAGATTGTAATGGAAAAAGAAGTGCCTGCCTTTTTCCTACCATGCATATGGATGTAAGGCTGATATTTAGGTTTTGCACATACCTTAGTGTTAGGTATATGTTGATAAAAATGATGCAAATTTTGTAATATTTCATATAAATTGTTGTATTTCATTTCTCTATAAACAAAGAATAGCTATAGTAATATGACCACTAATACCAGTGAAGGCTGCCTGAAGCATGTGCCAGGAAAATTCACGAGAGTACAACAATAAGCAGAAAATTCATGGGAGTACAACAATAGGAAGAATTCAGAGTCACTCTCTCTGATGCAGGTTTTCCATCTCTGGCAATGGGCAGTGATGCACATATTTTTTTCATTTGGAGGAGTAGCTCTTGAAATGACATAAATAACAAGGGAATGCAAATTGATGGCCTTTTTTGCGTCTTCTTTTTCCTTTTCCTATTAAAAAAAAAAAAAAAAGTTAAATGAAAAGTACTATTTTCAGCATTTCCTGTTAATTTATAGGATTTCTTCACCAGGATAATAAATATAAATTATTTATTTCAGAGGATTGAGAGGATTACTTAGTTAATGTTTAAAAAGCACTTTGAAGATAAAAAGCACTATTGAGCTTCTTAACACTTACTGAATAGCTAATTATCTAAAGGTCCTATTCTCCCCCCTACAGGTTGTTTCCACGTAGGGGAGAGTAAACCATAAGCTTCATATCATGACGTTCAAAGCCAGGCTTTTTAAATATTATCGGTTTTAAAAAATATGCTTGTTTAGTGGCCTGAATCTGACTCCTTTGAAGTCAATGGCAAAAGTCCAACAGATTTCACTGAAGCCCCATGTAACTGTTCAGAATAAAGAAGTTGAAACAACGGTTAAAGCCCCTATCCACATTATTTAAATTTTGTCTATGTGTGTGTATATTTATATGTGTGTGTACATGCATATACATACATGTATACATTGTGCATATACATATATATGTACACATGCACAAATGGTTGTTTGCAAATGAGTAAGATACGTTTTTTAATTTGGGACTTTAGGTGTATGAAACTTATTCCTTCATAAAGAGTCACTTCTAGAGAGACACACTGACCTTGCTGAAAACTTCCACAGGCAAAATGGATCCCATTACAAGATCTGAACACAACATATGAATTATCTCAGCAGCAGTGGGGAAAAAAAACTTTTGTAAAGGCTCCACCTGGCTTCTGTACCCCAGCTACCTCACAGCTAACACATATCTCATATGAAGAAATGGAGAAAAAGAAAAGAGTTTCTGAATCCAGAATTTAGAGTCAGAACAGAGCAGAATCACTCAAGGTAATTACCAGTCCCTCCTTCAGTATCTTAACTGTGATAAACATTCTAAGTGATCAGTGTGAGATAAAAGTTACTCTTTGCTGAAGACAGGAATCTCCCTTTGAACTAAACAGTTTAGGAAATTCTGATCTTTACTGCAGAAAACATCAGTCCTCCGAACTCCAATACGTATACTTACTTTAGCAAACATGAAATACCTCTTGATTCTGATATGACTGATTAGAAGTCAGATGTTAAGTATTTATTAATAATAGCATAATTATGGCTCAAATTTATCAATATATACCATTTCAGAAGAAGTCATGAGTTTAACTGAAGTTCATAATTGATTCCTCCCTAAGAACAGTATGTCAACCTGAACTCATTTAAATTTGACCTTTTAATGTGCTACAGCAGCATACTATCTTATGCTTTTAGCTGTGTTGTCTCTTAAATCAGGGTTTAGATGTAAAAGGTCATGCTGAATTCTTGAGTTACATTTTTAACAGGAACCATTCTTAAGTTTTTTCATGATTAATACCAAGAACATGCAGGGATCATAAGCGGAAAAAGTGAAGGACTGAGGAGTGATTTAATTAAGAAAATTGGTTTCTGTATGCAGTATTCTGTTTGCAAGCATACACTAATCTGATGACAGGAAGCACAGCTAAGGAAGGGATAATTAAAGGCCAATACTATGAAATAAAATATCAGTTGATCTTTCTAGTGAGAATGTAAATCTTGAGTTAAAAAATTAATGTTTGGCCCATGTGTCTCAGAAATTTCCAAAGTACAGAAGTTAATTATAAGGTTATGGTTTTATGCTTCTAAAATATACTTCTCCCACAGGATATCATGAAATATGTGTTTGTTTACAGGAAATTGTGGAAAAAATGACTCATCTTTTCAATAATTTACACAGGATAATTTCTTGAAAAGCAACATCAGCAGGGGCTTTTTTTCCTGATTGAAAAGGATTTGGTTAGTTACCCCTGGATACTCTCAAAACAAGGAGAATTTTCAAAGTAGAATCTAAGTAGTGTTTGCTCTTTGGCAATACAGTTTTACTACTAGTTCCTTCAGCCCTTGAAACCATTTCTGACTGATATATTTTCCAAACTCCTTGGAAACATCACAAAATGCTTACAATACACAGAAATCACTCAGGTTACTCCAGCTCTTCTTGGAGTGTTTGTACTTTCTGTAGCCATGGTGTTTTTCTTACATGTTATTTGAAAAATTGAAGGCAAGTGATGGCCAGTGCTTCTGAAGAGTGATTGAAACTGAAACTATATGTTCTATCCTCAAGTACTGCAAAAAGAAATGGAATTATGTCACTGAGGAAAATGGAACACTAAACACTGAGATACTGTTAATTTCAATTTAAGTGGAGTGAGCAACAATAGCCTCTTTCAGAAGAAGCTTTTCACACACATACATACAATTAACTGAATCTCACCTCAGTTATCAGCCCACTGAAAAGCCCAGTGGCATGTGACTGTCCCTCTGACCAGTCTGTGTCAAGCACTTGGGCAAAGGCTCAGCACCAGTGCATAGCAGTTGCAGTTGAAGCACTCTGCTTCTGCATTGAATCATCAGTCCATACAACAATGTTCTGCCCCAACTCCAGCATCTACTGCCAAGTGTCTTCCTATCCAGGTCTTGACAGAAGCTCCTTCCAGTCATTTCAGTTACTCCTGTCAGCTGTTGATCCATAACCCATGCCAAGGGTCATTACACTCAAATACTCTGTATGTGTCAGCTGTGGCCTATTATGCCCAGGCCTTGTCTGCAGTGTCCTCTTGGCCACGGCTCGTTAATACTAGGTCACTAAGAACTTGTTCATGGCAAACCCACAATACTACCATGTCAAATTAATTTTATTTTCTATATTCCTCCACTCAAAATAAGTATATTACTCCTGTCAGATGGTAATTTATGAAAGTCTGAGATGGTTTTCTATATCAGCTTTCTACATCCCAAATACTGGAGCTCCTTGTGGTTAGTCTAGTCCATAATGTAAGTTACAAGACTTATTTGGGCTCCTCCAGTTAACAGCTGAATGCCATAACTCCAAGGGGAACAGGAATAACGTAAAAGTAACATAGATATGATGCCATTTTTCCTTGGCTGCAACCCCTATTCCAGAAGCTGAGCATATTGTTGTCAGAACAGTTAAAACGTATCTCTGGGATATTGTTATAATGATGTCAGAATTATAATGAACTCTTTCAAGTATTTCTTATAGACAGCACTGTAGAACCTAACAATATTTTCATAATGAAGAAAGTTCAGCTTTGCTGTTAAAAAAATACAGCAGGTTCTTGCAAAAACTCAAATTAACATGATGTCCAGCATAACAAATATGTTAAATGAACAGCTACGGGATATGGAAAATGTCCTACAAGTCTGCTTCATTAATCTTCTAAGAGAGTGAGAATCTGCTACAACACTGGAATTTTCTTTGGGGATTTTCTAATTTAAAGCTTATTGTAGTCTTCATTTCATTCTGAGCCTGCAAATTAGAAGCTAATGAAATTTGACTTTACAAAGAGAGGATGAAATAAATAATATTAGTACTCATCAATTAGAAAAGAAAAACCAGTAAGCACACATTTTGAAAGCATGTATGTTGAAATCATGCTTCTGAACTGCAGAAGTATTTTAAATTCTTGCAGTGACCTGTATGACCTTCTCATCAATGTGCCCCACATGAATAATGTAGCCACCCCAAACTCATGCCATTAAAAATCGTAATAATTGTCTGACATGCACATGCAACATTACACTGGGGATCAGTTTGGCCCAGAGCATTCCATTAAAACACAAAGTGAGTTTCAAAATGTATATGCTAAAATGAAACATCAGCTATAATGAAAAAGGAAAAAGAACAGAGTGGGCTTTAGGTATTAGTATGCATTTTCCTTTAGAGAATATTTTGCCACTCTTGTACTATACATAATGCCATTCCGTATTTGATGTACAATCAATCCACATTTTATTTTGCCTTTAAAATTATCCTAAGCAATCAATGTACTGTGCTCTAAAGAGGTGGTTGTATTATTTGAATTGCTATTGCTATTTAATATTTAGTTTTCAATAAAGCCTTGATTATGGTCCATTGTATTAGCTACCATACAAGTACCTAAGAAAATGTTGCCCTAATCTAAAGCTCAGCATATCTATTTGAATTAGGAAGCTTTGATAAGCTTAAAAAAAGACAGGTAAAGCACAGTAGAGTGGACCGATTATTTGTTTTTCATATGTTACCCCTGAACTCACAGAGATTTATATCATTCCACCATCTTGGCATTCTTGTATCAGTTCATATAGCAGGATTACCTAAGAAATCACTTTATTGGAATTAATGGGGTTTTAAGTGATTATAAAGACCTTTGAACCTGCACAAGATTATTGAACTTTACATAGCTTAAAAAGATTGTCTTCATAATAATCTGGAGAGTTCAGCCCCTTACTTTATCAGTGAGGAATTCAGTCACAGCTAGATGTCAACTAAATACTACTAGTGGGTATGCTTACCTTTTACTAAGCACAGAATCTGCCCCAATAAATGTACTTGACATGGAAAATATATTCCAAAGTGTACGAGACGCAAAGCAAGAGCAGACACAGGTACTGTGAGAATGAAGACCTTGGGCTCCCTGTAGGAGAGGATATGGTTCAAGACCATCTTAAGAACCTGAACGTGCATGAGTCCATGGACCTGATGAAATCCATCCACGAGTCCTGAAGGAGCTGGTGACTGAAGTTGATAAGTCACTGGCCATTATATTTGAAAAATCATGGCAGTCAGGTGAAGTTCCCGACAACTGGAAAAGGGGAAATATAACCCCCATTTTCAACAAGGGGAAAATGTATGACCCAGGGAATTACAGAGCAGTCAGTCTCACCTCTGTGTTGGGCAAGATCTTGGAGCACATTCTCCTGGAAGGCATGCTAAGGCACAT
>JBCJKH010034930.1:0-10029 GCA_039877255.1 Loriculus beryllinus
GGTGCCATGGTTTAGTGTGAGGTGTCCCTGCCCATGGCAGGGGGGTTGGAACTGGATCATCTTAAGGTCCTTTCCAAACTCGTACTATTCTAGGATTCTAAGTAGGAGTGCTGAAATGTAAAATGGCTTTTCCAGTGCTGGCAGCCAGGTTGGTACTTGCATGTCAGAAACTTCTGGGATGCTTCAAAACAATTCACGAGGAAAGAGAACAAAACGCAACCAAACCCTAACACAGTGCTGGAAACGCCTTGGCTTTGTGGTTACGTGGAATAATCAAAGCTGAGGCTGGGTTTGGTGACCTTTCCTCCTCTCTTTCCCTTTGCAAAGTGAAGCCGGAATTGGGGATGTGTGGCCTTGATGCGTAGAAGAAAAGCGACTTTTAAGCATTTTTCTATGTGTTCTTTGAACTGAATATGCTGTTTGTTGTTGGAAATAGTTATTAATTATAGAAGATAACGCTGTGCCGGGATAAGATCTGAGCCACATTTCATTTTTAGAGCTGAATATTCTCCTCTTTGTTTCAGAATGCGGAGATCTACAAGCTGACGTGTGAGCAGTACAAGGAGGCAGCCAGCAAGGCAGAGGAGTGGATCAAGTGAGGAGCCTTTTTGTTCTTTCCAGCAGTTCCAGCTGCATTCCATAAGCCTCTGTGTGTAGCCTCTGGATATTCCTGTCAATGGAGTGTGGAGTTGCCTCCTGTCAGGTATCCCAGGGGCTGAGGAGCTGCAAGAGTTGTGAAGCAGCACCCTCTTGTTCTGTGCCAAACTTGACAGAGCTTACTATCAGGTTGTTAGATCTTCCACGGGAGAATGAGGAAGAAGACATAGACTTAGCAACTGTTCCTGTTTAATGTGAGTTTTGCAGGGGTTTCAGGATGGCAATGGAATGTGTAATCTGCTCAAACTTTGACCCATATGTTGAACCTTACACATCACGGGATGGGGCTAGTGCATGAGAGAAGGAAGAACAGCACCACTTATAGGGTTTTCATTGTCCAGGGAAGAAAAAGGTGAGCAGCCCTGTAAAATCCAATCAAAAGAGAGTTATAATTATCTTGAATGTTTTCTTGAGTGGGTGTGATGGCTTTTCTGGCCTTTTTTATTTGCCTCGATACAATTAGCAGACCTTTAATCTTGCCTTTTTACCAGGAGCATATTTAGCGTCTCAATTCCTTTTGTGTTTGCCAGTAGTGTTAGATAGCTTATTGTTCCACATGCACTAACAGCTGCCCAAGAAGAAATATTTTCTCTAATTCTTTAATATTAATGAGTCTAAAGCAATTACACTGTCAAGAGCAGCACTCGGATCTCAGTTGGGTAAACAGTTGGCCAACATGCAGTAAACTGGAGTAGCAACATATGTAGTCCAGTTGGGTCCAGTCCAGACTGTATGATACTTAATTGCAGAAATAGATATTATAGTAGTGATGAATATGTTAGTAGGGTGGGCAGTATATTGTGCTGTCTTTATTTAAAATCATATTTGCCTGCCAAAGCATCACATAACCTGTTGTAATTTCACATTTTTGTTTGGACAGTCAAGCAATAAGTTGCTAAAGAAGCCAAAACAAGGCAGCTAACACATTGTGAGCTTTTTCATGCCATTTTCCATGGTAGAAATCAAAATTCTGGTTTTAAATAAAATCAAAGAAATCCATAAGACATAAAGTTCTGACAGTCTTTGATCAGCTCAGTCTTGGATTTGCTTCTGCAGATGCGTGGTGAGTTGTTGGGAACACATGTAGCAGTGATTTATCCCTGTGGCTTTAGAAAGGAAGAGATTGGGACCTTGGTTTACGTTCTTACTTGCTTTTACAGACTAGAACTAACCTATTTTTTGTAGTAGTCTTAAGTTCTGATTCCTGAGGTTTCAGTTTCATTTGATCTCTTCTGTTTCTTATGGAGGTGGAGACTGGTAATGTAGGAAACTCAGGAATGCAACCATTCCTCGTAAAGGTTAGTGGCTGCGACCAATGCAAATGCTAACGGCTTTTTTCTTTCAAGAGCCAGAAAATGTGTTTATGGTCTTTTAGGTTTTCCTTAGCCTTTTCTTTGAGCTTTTATCATCTGCCAGTCTCTGGCTTTTGGCCTTACTGTACAATGCTCTTCTATTTGGCAATATGAACTTGAGTCATTGATAACTGTGCATTAAAGAGATACTGCTTTACCCCACCACTGCAGTGGATACCTCTCTTAAAGCAGTAGCAATGGTTCTTTTCATAATCATTGCCTTGGTGTACAGCATGTTAAACAGTGCACATGCTTCATGTGTTATGATAAGGTTGAGACATGGTCAAGGAAACTTCCTTTGTACATTGGTGTTCATGCTTCACTGGTAGGATTGGAAGCCTGCATGTTGTAAGGTCCTCTGGTTAGGTATTGTACATTCAAGTCTTCCTACAGCCTGTTTATGGTAATAAATTACAAGATCCTGTGACTTCAGTGGAAAGAACAGTTTGCTGATCCTGTTCTGTGCTTTCTTACAAGACGTACAAGCACAGTGAGTGCTAAGATGGGTAAGGCTGATTTACACAGATCTAGTAGCTTGGTTGGCAGGAATAAACTGATACTCCAGCAAAATGACATGAACTGGAATAGAGTCAAACTATGAATGAAGCACAGGTCTGCCTGTTTACAGGGACGGACTACGACAGCTCCTGTAACAAAAGGAATCCAGGAGTGGCACTTTCTCCATCCACGCAGGAGAGTACATCCCCTTCCCATAGTGTCTTTTCCCTAGCTTGTATTATCCCAGTTTGGCTGTGAAGTCTGACCTAACCAGGGTACATGTGCCTTATGAGGCATGTGCAGGGTACGTGTGCCTTGTGAGACCAGTGTACCCTGTATGGGTTGTCTTCTGCCATGTGTATCAGCATAGCTGATGGAGGAAGAGGGAAATAGAGCTGGGGCTCTTTCCATAGCCTGTTTTTGGAGCCCATGCTCGAGCAGAGGTAAGAAGCAGCTGAAACAAAAATCCAGTGTTTTCTTGGCGTTTATTGACTTGTGTAATTCCATTATCAACACCTACAGCTCTGCAGAAGCGGTCAAGTGTTCCATGGACTGTTTCCTCTCCTTAGTGCTTATCCAGTGTTGCAGGGTTTAGGAACGTTGTACAAGCTTTCTAGCAGTGACCCTTCACAGCAGGTTGGTAAGGTAGGCAGGTAAACCTTCCTATTGCCTTTGTGTAGAAACGGAGGTGAGCTACTGAGTGCTGAGTTTCCGATTAAATCACTGGTACAGTCATTAGCTCTTGGGCTTTGATGCCTGCATGGCCTGATTGTGCAGTGGACTTTGTTCCTTGTCTCTTCGCCTGAACCCAGCCTGCTTCTGCCTCCTTCTTCTTTGTTCTGGGCTCTGTCCAACCAGTTTCTTCCTCCCAGGAAGAAGATCCTAGCAACAACAAACCCCTGAGCACAGCTTTCAGCACCTTCAGCAACTTGCCCTTGTTGCTTACACGCTGCGGTGAATTGGACGCACGCCATGGACATGTTGTCTCAGTGATGTTGTCATAATTGGTGCATTATGATTTTTCTCTTTTGTTAACCAACAGAATGGAAGTCTGGGGACCTAGAACTTTTCCCCCTTCCTCCCCTGTTTAGCAAACTGTGCACATCAGTAACCACCCACAAAGGAAGCGGCGTGTAAATAAAAAGCCAGTGCTCCCCGCCCTTCGCTTCGGTCCACATCCTTTTCTCAGTGTTCATAAAGCCATGACTCAGACTGGGTTTAGAGAAGACAACTTGCTAATCCCCTCCCTGGTACAGAGAATAAAATGGCATTTCATTCCAAGCTCTATTAATGCACTCGCTCTGGGGATAAAGCAGCACTCCCAAAAGGCACTGGCCAAACTTTTTTTTCCTGTTGCGCTGTCTTTGTCTTCTTTGGAGTGTTACATTTAGATTAGCTCCTGAGGATTAAATGTTATTACAGCCCCTGAATCTGTTAAGGGGAAGGAAAAAAAACATCAGTAAAGAGGTTATGGCTTAGTGCAGGCACTCCAGACTTATCCTCCAAACGCTGGGTTGGAAGCGTTTGATTTAGTTCCTTTTGTGCAGGTTGTCTTATCGTGGTCCTTGCTTATTTCTGTAGCTGTTAAATTTGGATGCAGGGACTGGCTCGGGCAGGGTGTTACTCGCTCAAAGGGAAACCTGCAGGAGCGAGGTGAGGGGATTAGGGAGCTGTTAAAAGATAAAGTTGTTCTGAACCTGAGTTTCCCTGCTTATGGTTTGCAGAGCTGCTGCTGAAGCTGCTCACACCGGTGGCTGCGCTGCTTCGCCTGTTGTGCCGAGAGGATTGTTATCAAGGAGTGCATAAAGCACATCAGTATCTTATCCTGATAGACATCAGCCTTGAATCCAAGGCAGCGTTCCAATGCAGAGGCTGCCAATGAGATTTACTCCATATGGGACTCAGTATCTAAGAGTTACGTTTAATGGTCCTAAGATCTTTAAACTTAATGGCCATGAGTATTTAATGGTAGAGAAACTCTCACGCGGTGAGTTGGGCTGAACTTGGAGAACCGTGCTGACCCAGTGGGGATAGGGGGAGAGGAAGTTCATAAATAGGCAGTCTGCTAGGACAGGGAATTTATGGCTTTCAGTACTCATGGAAATGAAGCTTTTATTGAATTGTGCAGGGTCTTATGAGGCTGATGCCCCCCAGTTAAAATGGCAGCACTAAGTGGAACCCAGAAGAACTGCCTTTTCCTTTCCTCTTTTTTTCCTTGTTTGTGTAGACCTGGAAAGCTTATGGAATGATGTGGTGATACTTGAGTGTATTACTCTTGAAACCCACTATGTGGCCTCAGGTATTTCAGCAGAGGGCTGTGCCCTGGAGCCGAGCTCTGAAATAGCTGTTACGTGGACAGGCACAAAGCCCAAGGAGCAGGAGGGTGAAGACATCATAGTTTTCCAACAGGATTGCTCCGGGGTTTCTCCTGTCATTAGATTAGATAAATGATTAATTCAGTGTTGAAATTAAAAGCCTCTGCAACAAGGATTTATGAGTTTTCAGGAATAAAAGATTGATTACTGCTGGGAGCTCATCCCCCACCTTATCTCAGCATAGTGATTAGAGCCTGCAATGAAGATCCCTTCACAGCAAATGGTTTGGCTCCATCCCAGTCCCGTTCCTTCCTCAGTGCTCAGTTTCTGCAAGTTGCTCCTACTTCTGTCTGTACACGAGCCTGTCTCGTGTAATCCTTAACTAAAGAGACGAGTTCTTAGTCAAAGCTTTGCTCTTCCTCATGTTTATAAAGTCATCCTTAGTAGGAAATTGGAGTGTTGCTGTGAGACCTCAAGGCATGAGTTATTTCAAGTGAGGGTAAAACTGTGAATGGGTGAATTTTGACTTTGTCTCCTTTTACAGGATGTGAATTTTACTGATTATTCTTTTTTTAAACCAAATTTTAAATCTTGAAAGCTGATTGGATTGTTATTCTGCATCCAAGCTGTGGAATCTTCTTCCTGACCTTCAGTTCTTGGGGGTCATCAAGATACTGGTTCTACATTAGACTTTCCTTTTGCCCAGTTAGTAAAATGATGCTCTCGTCTCATGCTCACAGTGTTGTCTCTCCTCTCATGCGTGATGAGGGGTGACTAACGAATCAGTGCAATGAACTGAGGTTGCAGTTCTGTTAGTGCTGAGGAACCACTGTCAAATATTAATGTATCTCTTCAACACTGCGAGAGCATTTCTTCAGAGTACTTTGGTAGAACTTGGGAGTTTGTGATATAAAATAAGACCTGAACAGCAAAGGAAGAGGTGCCAAAGACTCCATGTAGTCTGTTAAGGATGTTTCTATTGCTATCGATTTTTACATGGAAAGCACTTGTATTCTGTGGTAATGTTGCCATTATAAACCCTTAGATCAGGGTTTGTTGGCAGGGCAGATCCAGATTGTTTTCCAAAGCAGGAATATTTGTGCAGCTGTTAAAACAAACCTCAGACATTCTTTGTGCATCACAGTGCGTGAAATATTTCTGTTCACAGCTCTTTATCATGGGGAATGCAGTGAAAATAGAAGCAGGTCTCTGCCCTCAGATTGGGTATTGCACATTCCACTGTGTGCTGTGGTGGACTTGAGGTCTTCACGGTGGTTTATTATGCATTTAGATACAGTGGCAGATCTAAAGTCCAGAGCTTCTTTTGCCTTTGGTTCCCCCTCCCCTTGGCTTAAGTTGGATGTACTCAAGGCCAGGTTGGATGAGGCTTGAAGCAACCTGCTCTGGTGGAAGGAGTCCCTCTTGGACCTGGGTGAGCTTTAAGATCCCCTCCAACCCAACCCATCCTGTGATTCTATGCCATTGGGAAAGATATCATGAATATTAATCAGTGACCCAGCTCAGCTTAATCCCCGCTGTGGTTTTGTGCCTGTGTCTTCCAGTGTGTGTGTTGTGTAGTGTGTTTGGGGCAGTGGCACAGGGTTGATTTGTTGAGGATTGAGGTTAAAGTCATCTGGGGAAGCCTTCCAAAAGGAGCAGTGAATTAGAGATGTCAGAGGCAATAATGCCTGAGAAACCACTTGTTACCAGTGAATTAATGACTTGTTTGCTAATGAGCAGCCTCAGGCTAACTTGAGGTAACACTGCAAACAATCTGGTCATTAGTTCAGTGGCAGCTGAGTTCCAGGGCAGTGCTGCTGTTGGGAGCAGTAATTGTGTTCCTGGTTCTGTGCACAGTGCCTTTGCTTCCGGCTGAGTCAGTCTGCTCCTGATGGAGGGATGACAGGAGGGACCAAAGGCAAGTATCAGAGGGGGAGAGGAGAGAAATAGTCTGTTCTGTATGTCAGAGCTGCTCTATCTCCAGTCTCTGAGGAAACATGGACCATGGCAGGATGCTGTGGAGACCTTCCATCGCGGTGACCCTCTGCATAGAGGAAGTTGGTGGTGTTTGGTGTTGGGTGATGAGAGATTGAGGCCCTTCCCTCCCTTATAGACAGAGAGAAAACCCATCTCTGCCATCACACCAGGCTTTGATGACTTAATTAATTTGGTGTAATTTTGGTAGTTCCTGAAGTTACTCTGATAAAACATGGAATTTAGGCTATTGGGTTCCATCAGCTTTTGGAGTCTCAGGGTCAAGTGATGCTTCTTGCATCCTCTCCTTTTATTTTTCATGTTAGGAGTGCCTCCTATGTGGGACATACACACACCACAGCAGCCACAATCGGAACTCATTTGGCCAAGAAAGTGGCATTTGGAAGATTTGCTTGTTCAGGGATGAATATTGTTTCTTTGGAGAGAACTTGTCAGCATTGTGCTGACTGTGAGTGGCACTAGCAGCACACGATGGAGCAGCCTTAAGTTGGTCCCGGTCTCACTAACTCACCCGAGACATTCCTTGTTCTCTTCTAACTTATACCCATGTTATCTACATTACTTTTTGTAAGGATGCTTTCACCTCTTGGAGGACCTCCTGAAGTAATAATATTTAAAGCCAAACCAAAAGTCCCAACCTCCCCCCAAACCAGCCTCCAAGGCTTTGTGCATGCTCTTCGAAAGCACCATTATTGATGCTCTCAGGAGGATGAGGAGCTGCTTAGTGAGGATCTTGCTGAGTCAGTGCTTGGCAGATGGCTCAGCGTGGTAAAAGGGGCACTCTGGATTTGAAGATCAGGGCACGTGAGCAGAGGCATGGGGGTTGTTTGCATAAGGTGAATGTTGAGCTTCAGATCCTACCTGAGCTTTAGTGCTGCAGCTTCGTTCTCCTTCAGAATGTGTTTCTGCATCTATAGCAGAGAGGTGGTCAGGGTGTCTTTTTAGAAGCATCACTCTGTTAGCAGTCTGACATCAGTCGCAGGTCATCTCACACAGGAAAGTGTCACTGACCCTGTCCATCGCTGTGTCCTGTGACTATATGCAATCAGCATATCCCTGCTTCCGTTGTCGTCTTTAGAATGTATCTTGGAATGGGGTTTTATAGACCAACAGGGTTGTCCCAGCAGGCAGTTCCCAGCTAAATCCCAGCCATTCAGCATTATCACAGCCCATTCTTAGGGCCCGTGCTGTGTACATGCTGTAAGCTGCATGATTCCCTTTCTGACCCAAGATCTTAACCAGTTTTTAGATGCTGTTTTCTATCCGAAGAAAGAAAATCCCTATTCGGGTCACTTGTTGGGCTGTGTGTTGTTTTCACATTCAGTTATTGCTTGCTATATTGCTTTTCTGCCTTGTGGGAGCTGAGCCAGCTTCCTTTCTGATTCAGAGAACTCCTTCCAGCTACAAGATTCTGACTCATTCCTGCTTGGCTTCCAGAGACCGTTTTGCTGCTAACTTTAGGCTCTTCATCTTTGCTAGTCAACTTTTAGTAGCTTGGCATCTCTGGAAAAGATGGTTCATGGCTTTGTGGGCAGGAGATCCATTTCTGTGAACTTCTGTGTCTCTTGGCAAGGGAAGGGAAAGGCAGTAGTTTTCCTTTCATCTTCCAAACTGGCAGTTTCTCACAACATGGTATTCTACCATCAGTAGAGAATTTACATCCAAACGTACATCGGAATGATCCACGTGCAGGGAGAAGCCTCTCATTATTCCAAACCACTTGCCATCTGTTGTGCAGAATGCTGATAGGAATCATTAGTTATTGCATTTGCAGGTTTAGCAGGATAGGGATCATTTCAGCTTATATGGGTTTATAGGTGGTTTTCATGTTGCTACCCTCCTGTTCCCCCAAAATCCACCACCACCCAGTGCCTGCAGCTCATGGGGTGCTAATGAAGCCGGTTAAACTTGGTTGCAGCTGCACTAGGCAAAGCACAGTGAAGTCTTTTAGGGTGACCCATTGGTCAGATGGGGAATGACCACTTGTATGTGAGCATAAACCATGTAGGAGGACAAGGGAGTCTGTGATACATTGGAATAAGACAAAGAGCTGGAACCGGCACTGGATAGGGCACACAATTTGCTTCAATTTCATCACTGAAATGCAGAGATTGTTGTTGGACTTCTGAAATTAGAGGTTGTTACAGAAAACTCCTAAATTTCTGTTATTTTCTACATCAATCTCTAGGTTTTACTCTGGGTTTTGGGGTTGCTTTTATGTTTGATGAAGAAAATGTGGTTGGGTCAGGCTGTTTTCTCTGACTGCAGTGCAGTGACACCACAAGTTGCTGATGCTTGAGATTTGGATGTTGCATTAACTTTTGGTAATAGAATCTAAATACTTATCTACATACAGGAGAAGGTTTCAGAACAGCTTCTGCACATCCGTGATGGGAAGGGGAGGAGGTATCAGTACTGGCAAGGACAAGGGTGCACCAGGTGCTTGAATTGCAGTGGGGAATTGCATGGCAGCTTCAAACAAGCTGTCAAACGAGGAATGGGCATTGGGAAGCACTCGAGTGACAGATTCTGTAGGATCATGGAGTCACTCAGAAACTTACCGTACCTTATAAACATGCGTTCATCAGGCACTCCCATGGAGAGGTAGGGTGAAAACAGGGTGACCTGTTATTGAAAGGCAGCGCTCAAGGGGGTAAAAGAGCGAGGGGAGATAGTGCAGATGCTGCAGACAAAGTGACAAGGCATATAGGAAGGGATAGAAAGACAGGAACACGATTGCTACAGCTGAGATTTGGAGGTAGTGCCCTTATTCTCATGAACATTGTCACCTTTTCTCTTAGTCCATCTTCTCTTGTTCTACACAACATTACTTCTCCTCCTTCCACATCACCGCCTGGTGAGCAGTGTTTTGAACACAGGAGGCTGATCAGAAAGATTTCCTTCCTGATCACATTAGTGTATCCTCCTGAGGCTCACAGGTTGTTTACACCGGGCTGGGTTATGTAGCTTAAATGTTATGGATTTTTTAGTAGGCATTTGAATAATCTGTTAAGCTTCTTCCATCTCTTATTTCTGCTGCCAAACTGCTGCAAACAAGAAAGCTGGAGAGGGACTTTTCACAAGGGCATGTAAAGACAGGCCAAGGGGAATGGCTTTAACCTGCCAGAACAGGGGAGACTGAGCTGAGCTCTTAGGCAGAAGCTCTTGGCTGTGAGGGTGCTGAGGCGCTGGCACAGGGTGCCCAGAGAAGC
>JBCJKH010034934.1:5577-25627 GCA_039877255.1 Loriculus beryllinus
TGTGCTCTGCACATGGAGCAGTGCTGCATGGTGCTCATCTCCACACCACACTCTGTGGGTTGAAGGTTCGCCAGCGCTTGTGGTGCTGATGAAGACTTTTGCCTTTTCGTTACCAGTGCTTCACTAGCAGAATTTTCTAAAAAACACATTTCTTCACAGATTTGATTCTGCCTATTCGAATTAATTATGCTTACATTTAAAACAATAAATAAAATCTATGACATCTCTAAATAACAAACAGTTGAATAAATTTATAATCAAAAAAGAATATGCTTTCAAGTAAAATAATTCTGAAAAAAGACAAAGCCAAATTCATGTAATTTTAAAGTGAAAAAAATGTGTCCCTGGCTGAAGGATAATATTCTTTTAATATGTAACACAGAATATTTATTTTGGTAACAGTAAGAGAGAAATACTCATCTAATTGCAAACAGTTTTCAAAAATGTATTTGGACCACAGATTTAAGACATATGAATTCCAGAGACTGAAGAGAAGAAGGATCTATAAAGATAAAGTCGTATTACGTGGCTGACCTCCCTGTATATGCCTCTTTGTTCTTAAAGATCTTTCGATATTTAAGATTTGCAGTTCCCAAGCGATTCCAAGAACTACTAAGAAATTCCTGGAGAGGAAAATGACAAAGAAAACAGCTGGAAGACTATCCTATTAATGTTTGGGGTTTTTTTACTTGTTTTAAATACAGCTCTCTCCATCATGACAGTCAGTCTTGAACGGCTTCTTCTGTTTCATATTAAGACTGCCACACCCCATCGTGGCCAAATTTCGAATGAATATATTCAGATTTTCAGATTACAGTCTTTGAGTGTTGCTCAATTTATAAAATAAATATTTAATGTTACCAAAACCTGATGTGTCCAAATTTTTGCAGACTCCCAAAATCCTCACCTGGTAAGATGTCTGTTAACGATAACTAGCTCACTTGAACCCTGTGTCTTTCTGACTGTCTGTCATCTAAAGTATTCATCTTCTGGTTTAAATGGATATCTCTACTTATCCTGAAAGGATAAGTAAAAGCAATACAAAACAGGTTTGATTCTTCACAGTTTAATTGACAAAAATCTTGGATTAAATTTCCAGTTACTTTCATTTGGGAAAATACAATTGGGTTCTTCAGGTGGCACGTAAAGACTCTTCTAAGACCAGGTTGAACATCTCATGTGTCAGGATTGGCCAACACTCCCCTTCTCATACACAGACTGCTGTATGATTGTAAATAAGGAATTTTAGCCTACTTGCATTGTTTTCATACTTTGGTTAAAAATCCATGTTTCAAAAATGACAGTTTATACCTGTATGAAATTGCAAATATACTGTAAGCTCTGCACTGTTTTGAAAGGCACCAGTACTTTCCGTGTGATGTTTCACCAGATAGCCATCACAATCTAAATACTTTTTAAGGGTGTTATGATTCATCATTTTAAATCAAGGTTCAGTTCTGTCTTCTGCAGCCGTAATATTATTATGATGTAGTTTACTTCTACTGACTTTATTCTGTGATTAAGACAACTATTTACACAGTGCTCATTTATGCAGAGAATAAGCATACTGGCCATGGCAGTGCAAGCTTCATACACAGCAACATGATTTCTGACCTGACAGGCCTACCACTTGTGGCATCTTCAGTGCCTTGCAAAGTATTAGCTGGAACAGCAGCTTCTGTGATGTGCAAATTTACTCACCATGAATTGGATGGAAATAGTTGATCCATTTCACACAAAGGATCACATAAGTTTCAAGGCTCGTGGCTTTTGCTGAATTCATGCCTATTAAACAAGTATTCAGCATCTGAAAAGTACAAGAGTGTATAACCACACAGATACTACTTAAAGAGACGCTAGCTCTAACAGCTCTGGTTCTGGTTGGGAGCACACACACGCATGTTGCATTCTTTTTCCATATTAAGTGTCTATTCTGTTGGTACAGTCTGATAGCAGAGTGGAAGAACAGCAGACTCATATTTTCCTTTGAAATTATAAACATAAGTATTCAAGTTCTGCATTATTTGGCATGAAAGCTGTGATTTTGTCTTTCTTGCAGGCTGTCTTTATTTTGGACACTGACAGATTTTTCTGGATGATGGTTATCGGAAAAAATTTTCTAAAAGTCTAGTGAGATGAGACCTGTATTTTTAAATGCTTATCACAATTGTATCTGGCCACCTACACTTCCTAGGTGTGCCCTTAACTGCCCACATTTTAAAGGAGTCTGTGAAATTGCTAGGTTTGAACTTACATGTCCTCTTTTGTTTTGCTATATAGGATAGTGTGCCAGCGAAGCACTCACCTAACAATCCATGGGTATAACACAGGTGACGATACTGCAGAGGCAGTGCTCTCATCTTACATTCAGAGGTGCCAGCTCTGAAGTGCAGTACACAGTATTTACAAGACCTATCTAATATTAGTACGCTAAAATGGAGCTAGGCTGCAGAGAGGTCAACTAAGTAAGTAAGCCTGTGTTTCCCACAAATCTATCCACATGTGGTTCTGTGGCACCAGTAAATGAGATTGCCTCCCAACTGGTTATTCTCTAGAAACAGTTTATCTGGACAGGCGTCTTGACACTAGCAATTGCTGGTCTTGAAGACCTGAAGGGTGTTTTGGTCTGCAGCAAAGGGAAACTGAGTAGGTTCGTATGATCCATATGAAGTTCATTTCCCCCTATAGTTGGCTTTGTGTACAAAGTCACTGATGCAGAACAGCCAAGTGACAGGAGGCGCGAATGGCAAGAACACTTCAACAACACAACTGCTGTCGCTTTGGTAAGTGAAGGGTTAAAAGGAGCAGCACAGGTGGGAACAGTGTGCTCTCCTTGTCATATGACATAGTCATTAAAACTTCTGCACTACTGCTAGGAGACCTCATTTGAAGACAGACAGACAAATTACTACTTTGCTAATTTGTCCTAATGATGAAGAGCTTGGAAGTGCAATGCAAATCATGGCCTTCAGCAACCTTATCAGTGAGCAAAGCAGATCACTGCCGAAGTTATAATGTATTCCAATCTAACTGGGCTTATTTATTTAGAGATACAGGTAATAGAAAAAAGCAAACAGATAATCCCGTCCTTTGCGATGGAACTCTATCTTTCATAGGGCACTGCAGTGTCAACCTTTTTGTAACTCTTTTTCCACAAAGTTAAAAGGCCCATTTGAGGATCTTGTTTTCCCCTGTGCTAGTGCCACCATAGCCTGCTCGTTGCCCACCCCAGCTCACACACAGGCTCCCTTTTAATTCACATCAAAGCAGCTACGGTAATCCTCCACCCCACCTACTCTCTCAATCCTGGCAGCTTGTCCATTTTCCACGGCGCCAACTCTGCCAGCATCTGGATGGAGCTTCCGGGCCCTGCAGCCATATCCAGCCCCAGCTGCTTCCCATCTCCCATTCCCTCTTCTTGGCCAGCAGTGCCTCCATGACACCTACTTGGCCAGTTTCTGCCCGCACAGCTTCCCGGTCTTCCCTAGAGGAGCTCCCCACGCTCTTCACTGGGAAAGCCCTTCTTTACTAGGGAAGGGAAAGGTCCCACCACTTCTTCTTTCCCAGGGAAGTGGTGGAATCGCCATCTTTACAAGCCATGAAAACTTCCAGACGAGGCCTTCAGTGATACGATTTAGTGGTGGACTCGGCAGCCCTGAGGTAAAAGTTGTGGACTTGATGATCTTACAGGTCTTTTCCTACCTAGCCGATTCTATGCTTGCCGGTGGCGGCGGGTTACGAGAACGTCTCGGTCCGGGGGCCGTGGGCGGGTGCCCGAGCGGGGAAAAGAGCCTAGCGACAAGCTCACTCAGGCGGCGGCTGGCTGCGGCCTGCGCTCCCGCTCGAGGAGGGGCTCCGGGGGAGGAAAGGCAGGCCCGGATAGTTGCTCCCGGGACGCCCCCGGCACGTGTTGATGGCCGGGCCGTGGAGAGCAGGCGGCGGCCGCCGGGGGCGAGGAGACGGGACGGGAGCGCGCCCGGCACCCCTCGGGCAGGGCCGCGGCGGGGCGAAGGGGCCGCGCGAGGACGCTCGCCCTCGGCCGTTGCTGCGGCTGCGCGCGCCCGCGCGCTCTCGCCCTACCCGCCTCAGCCCCCGCCGATGCGCGCGCCCGAGGCCGCCGGCTGCAGTGATTGGAATCCGGCCCCGGCCCCGCCCCGTCCGCGCGCAGCACCGCGCCGGGAGCTCTGCCGGGACCGAGCCTGCGCCGAGCCCGGTCCGCGCCGTCCCGCCCTCGCCCCACACGCACCCGCGTTCACCCCCATCTCACCGGAGCCGTCGGGGCCCCGGAAACGGTCTGCGGAGCACGGCGGGGAGCGGGCCCCCTCCCCCTTCGCTTTCCCTCCGGTCTCGGAGAATGAGGAGCCCCCACCGCCGGTGAGTGCCGGGCCGCGCCGGGCCGGGTTGGGCTAGGCTAGGCTACCCTTCCGGCGCGGAGGCCTTGGCCGTGCGTGCGTGCGGCTGAGGAGCGTCGGGGCTTCCCGGGCAGCCCGCCGGGCCCCTCCCTCGCCCGGCCTGGGGGCGCGGGGCACTGTTCCTCTCGCCGTCGGGCGTTCCACCCCCGGGGGTGCTTGGGAGGGTCTGCGCCCCCTCCTGCCCCCGGGGTTCGCTCTTCGCCGCCCGGCCCCGGGCAGCGCCGTCGAACGCGAACACCCACTGCGGCTTCCCTGTGTGGCGGCGGTTCTACCCCGCCGGCCTTTTCTTCTCAGGGGGTCCGTGAGCTCCCGCAGCCCTGCCCCGCGGCGGCGCTGGGGGCGCTGCCCCTCCGCTCCCCGGCTGGGCCCGGGGCCGCTGGCGGGGGTCGGGCGGCGGCGGCCTTCGCGCCGGCGCAGGGGCTGCTCGGGGCCGGCGGTTTCCTGCGTGGGCACGGGGGCCGCCGGCACGGCGCTGTTGGGGCCGGGCCGCCTGGCAGCCTGCGCTGCGTCCTCTCGTCGTGCGCTCCCTCCCCCCGCGTCTGCGCCCCTGGTGTTGTAATGCCGGGCTCGGTGCCGAGCAGCCCGGCCGGAGCGAGCGGCAGCCGCGGCCGTCGTGGGGAGGGTGCGAGGAATAAGGTGCTTCGTATTCCTGTAAAGGAAGACGGCTTCCCGGGTCTGTTACCATTTAGCGAGGGGGAATAAAAACCTGAAGGAAAAATAAACCCAAATCATGGCGCGTACCTGAGTCGTAAAGGATTGTGCTGTTGAGCACCGATTAAGTACGGTGTTTTCATAACTGATTGCAAATTCTGTTGAATAGGATTTGAAAACATAAACGGTTCTTTACCACCTTTCAATCAGTTTTGATTAACTTAAGACGGAATTCAGCAGCAGGGAATGATAGGAAATGGTGGTATTTTCGTTCACCAGTTGCCTGATACTTTGTGTCGAAAGTTGTGTGGTGGTTCTTCCTAGTGTAACTTGATTCTGGTTCTGATTTACGTGTTTTGTTTTCTCTGGACAGGTACTTAATTTTTGAGTTCTTTTATCGAGTTAGTGTCCTAGGGATTGTTCAGACCTGTTACTTGTAGGAATAGAGAATCTGCTTTAGTAGACAAGACTCTGCTAGATTGCAAAAGTTGCCTGGCTCGTAGTAGAACCTAGTCCTGGAATGAAAAGCGTTAACATGAGAGCAGTTTATATTCAGATACTTTATCCAGTCCCTAGCCAGAAATACCCCATGTTGTGGCATTTGTAGCAATCTGGATGAAATTTTTGCTGGCAAAGTATTTGTTCTTTGTTCTTGTGCTTTTGCTCATTTCGTAGTTTTTTCTTAGGTTATTCACCACATTTCATTTGTTATGCATGTGTTTTGTATGTATTTATACAGAGACGTGCAGCCTGGTATGCTTCAACTTCTAGTCTGAGATTTTGTGGAGGCTCTTCTCACACAGCTGTGAGATTCGGCTGCCAGACCTTGCGATGTTCTGCTGCCTGCTCTTTCCCATGGATAATGAATACATGTGCCTGGGTCGGACTTTTTTAATTTTTTTTTTTTTTTCTTAAATTGTGAAGTAATTAGGTTTGAAAGGGAACTCTGGATATTACCTGGTTCAGCCCCTGTTCAAATCGGAGAAGAAAGCTGTTGGTTAATTTCAAGCCTGAAATAGCATGTTACTTGGAATTCATTGGTCAAACAAGTTTTTACTAAAACAGTATGTAGCTGGAGCATAGAGTTTCTTAAAGTCAAGGTATGGATCCTTGCAGTGAGAACTGTGTGCTTCATTATGAGAATTAAAACTACTGAATATGGTAGTGTGTAAACAACATATGGTTTTTTGGGATACCAGTGTTCAGGAATTGAGGATCTAAAGTGTAAGTCATGTAACCAAAGTAAGGAACTTTATAGTAGTTGGTGTGTTTATTGAACTATTCCAAGTCAGGAGTAATCAGCTAACAAAATAATGATCGTGTTTAGGATTGAGTATGGCTTGCGTTCAGATATGCAGTAAACAGTGTCTCCTAACTTCTTTCAAATAGACATGCATTTGTCATAGATGAGCATCACTGATGTATGAAATGTCATGAAGTATTGCATTACAAAGAGAAAAGAATTTTGGAGAAGCAGGTGATAGCTTTGTCTACTTCCCAGAGTCCTGAGAGGCATATTAGTGGATAAATTGTTTTGCTGTGTTTTTGTTTTCGGTTCGGGTTGGTTTTTTTTGGTAGGGTGTTGTGGTTTTGGGTTGGTTATTTTTTTTAGGGTTTTTTTTGGGGGGGCTGGTGTGGTTTTTTTTTTGTTTGGTTTTTTTTTTTTTCTTTAATTTGATTATCTTACTAATTTTTCTTGGTTTTAAAATTAGCAATTCTGGTAATATGTTGTTTGGTCTCCAAGGAGTAGTATACAGGTTCTGTGGCTATGCAATATTAACAAAACAAAACCAAAGCAAAACCAAAACAAAAACAAAACAAAAAACAACAAACCCCCCAAAAAACCAAACCAAAAAAACTAGGGAAGGACTTGCTAAATATTAATGGAATTATATTTATGTAATGACAAATCAATGCAGGCTATATTCTAGAGTCATTTAACTTGGAAAAGACCTTTAAGACCGTCAAATCCAACTGTTAACCTAGCAGTGCCAAGTCCACCACTAAACTATGTCCCTAAATATTGTAGAAGGAAAAAGTGTTTTGAAAATAGTGATATTAAATAATTGAATTACTGGAATATCTCTTGAACTGTTAGTCAGTGTAATGAAGAAATTTACAACTTTCAAAGGAACTCTGGGGCACCAATATATAGATTGGAGGGTGCAAGTACATCCTTTTCACAGAAGAGCTCCAAGAACTGATATTAGTGCTTGCAGTAATTTTTGGTATAGCCGGGCTTTCCAAAAGAAACAAGCTGATCTCTGAGGCCCGTAAAAGAGAACAAACAAAAGGAAAAAAACGCCCCTTATTTTCTTTTTTTTTGTTCTTCGTTGGAGCTGGTAACTTATGATGAGGGACAGTGCTCCTTTCCAAGAGCAGGTAAAGGTGTGACACATGTTGCTGCAGTGACATTTTTGGTGAATTGTTGAAAAGCATGGATGGGTGAATTAGACCAGACATTATGTAGCAGGGAGTGTGTTACAAATGTGTATGTTTCTCCCTTGCTTATGTTGAAGATGAGTTCCAGGTCTATCGTTTCTAGCTGGATGTTTGGGAAGGTGTCTGGTGTTTCTTGGTTGCTGAGTAAGAAGAGGACTTTTTTTTGCTATCTCAGATTTTCTTCACTTGCCTTACTGTCGTCAGTAGTTTAAAGATACAGCATCTCAGAGTTGTATGTGTGTGCAGGTGGAGTACTTGCAGCCTTGCTACACTTGCTGATGTTCCCAAAATGCAGGACTTCAGGGCAGGCACAGAGTGCATGTGCTCAGTGGTCTGACAGCAAACTTTCCCTTTTGCTGCTTCTTATTTAGTGGTTCCACTTTTTCCTTTCTTGGACAAGATCTGCAGAGCCCTCAGCAGTCACCCCACCATACTCATTCTGATGGTCCCCGGGCATGTCTTCTGTGCCTGCCACAATGGTTAGTGCTTTACAAGGAAAGCAAGGAGTTTCTTTGTGCCTGGTTTTCTTGCAGTACCTTAGAAGTTGCTGTAAAATCTGTTGAGGGTTTGATATTTTTAGACATAAAGTAGTTTTACTTATTCTGAACAATGTTTAAAGCTGAAAACAAAAGTATAATTTAGCTTACTATAGTGTATCCTTTGAATGTAGTATGGAGACTGAAATAGGTGGTCCTTAAAATTGGGCAGAAAGTTCAAATAATGACCTTATTTGTCTTCAGTGTACAGAAAACATAATTTTAATGTTCTGAATGCTCTTATGGAGAAGATAAATGGAGGTAGCCATTTTGTGAGGGATTCAGTTCAGAAACATCTGCTCAGTATTTTGTACACTGGGTATGTAATCCTCAAGAGGTTTACTTTGGTACAGATAACTAGCCTGCTGCTGACCAGGCTAATCAATTAGGGAACAAGCTGCTAACTTGCCAGAATGGTCTTCCCAGCACCTCACTGGGTTGTGTTTATGGAACATACTAGGTGCATTTTATGCCTACTATCCCTCAAAAGCTAAATAGAGTAATTATTCTTCTAGTCTTCAATATTTCTTCAATAAGTATTTTGAAATTCATTGTGTTGGGATTGTGGTGCAACCTTTTTAGGTCACTGTATGTTTGATATATTAAGAAGCCTGTGAACTTTATTGTGGTAACGATAAGATGCATGAGCCTCTGGTTATGACTTTGTTGTTTCAGCTGTACAAAAATGGTATGAAAAATACGGTCAATCTGTTTTAGGCTTACCATCCGGATAGTTTTATTTCTGCCATTTTTCTGATTGGTATCTTGTAGTTGCCTTCCCATTTCATTTGAGTTTCTCACTTAGGTTTACTGCTTTATAATTATAGTATACGTTTTCATTTTATATATGGTAAATAAAATTGAAAGTATTAAAGTAGGAAAATTAGCCCTTGTTCATGACTAGGATAATATTCCTAGACTGTATATGTATGATGAAAGGAGAAGCAACAGCAAAGCCCTATTTAAGGTCCAGTGTGTTACCACCTCAGACTTTTTTGCAGGGATATCTGTTGTTACACTGAAGACGATTGACTTGAAGGAGCTCTTCCTTAGTCATCAGCTGAGTCTGCTATCTGCACTGGATTCAATGATGGTTGTATTCGGGGTTGGGAAAGGTGTTCTGAGTAGCTGAAGGGGATGGACTTTTAAGTGTTTTATAATGTTCTGATAAGACAAAATCTGTGAAATATAGTAGTTAATAGCATGCATACCTGCAGGATGTGGCTGTATGCTCTGATGCTCTTGTTTCCACCAAAATAGAAGTTCCCAAAATACAGAGGAAAATATAGTAAGTTTAAGCATGATTTCAGTATGTAATGAGTTGGCTGTGCATTTAAATGAGGAAAAAATCAATATTACTAACACAGCACTCCAGTACTGTAGTTTAATTTGCGTCATATAACAGCAGCAATGCTTTTTTACAAAAAAATTTAAATTACTTAAATTTTCTGTGTCCTCAGATAATTGCTTTACATGATGCCTTCAGTCAACTTTATTAGCATAAAATGTGGAAGCAACTAGCAATTCTTTGTGCCTGTATTCCTTCAGTTCACTATCCTAAGGAGAAAATTATCAATCTTGCCATGTTTTGGCTGATAAAAATACAAGCAGATGTAGCAGGGATAAGTCAGAGAAATATCAAAGAAAGTCTTAGAAGGTATGTGCCAGGATAAAGACCTGGTTTATGGGAGTGATTTCCTTTTTACTGCTGCAGCTGTTGAAATGGTCTAAATTTGATCTTCTCTTGTCTTTGTGCTGTTAAAAGTTTTTCTTGGTTTGGAGAAAGCCTAAAAATGTTCCAAGGCCTCCATACTTCCTCTGTGATAGCCTTATCCCAAGCTTGACTAGAAATAGTGGGCAGAACCCACATAGCTTCTGGAGGACTAAAGTCATTCGAGACTTTGCTTCTGCAGAGAATTAATATTCTGCCCATGAAAGATACATTATGTCCTTAGAGTCTGAATTTCAGGGATATGCAAGTGGTGAATAAGCTCAGATATAATTTTCTTAATTTAGTAATGTCTTGGAGAAGGTTTCAGAAACCCTCCTGTACCTTCTCTGTGCTGTCTGAAGGGCAAGCCTTGCAGTTGTCAGACGCTGGTTTGGACAACCGAGAGTTAATTATACTGTGGGATGGGCACAGGAGGGCATTGCCAGCTTGTGAGGTGCAGCCATTCTTAGGCTCAATACCCAAAACATGGACTGTCTTCTGGTCATGTTATTGAAGGGATTTTAGCAATAATAAAAAATTCAGTAGTGGTACTGAGTACTAAGCAGAAATTTCTCTGTTGGTAGATGATAAGGGAGGTTTTATTAAGAATTCTATTTGTATTGCTTTAAAGTATCTTTTTAGAAACTTACTTTGAATGTCTCTTCTCTTAAAGATAAAACAAACAATAAATCCCACAGAACAAAACCGGTTTTTTTTTTTTTCATTTTATGTATTGATGCATTTTTTAATTCTATGTTTTATATTTGCTAGTTCACAACCTTTTTTCTTTTTCTGAAAATATCCTGCTGAAAATTTTCTGTAGCAGTGTTCTGGAGTGTATGTTATTGAGTGGAATTGAAAGCTGTGCCCTTTCTCACCCAGGCAAATTGTTATTGTGAGTGTAAAAGTAAAATAAAAATTCAGTAGGTTTTGCAGCTGATATGTCACACCTGAAACTAGTGATCCTATTAGTGATAATTCTTCTTTAAAACTTACAGTGTGGGCCAGGGTTTCAGACAGTGCTGTATGTCCTGTCTTCTACTTTGGTTGGAGGAACAGAAGTTTCTTTTTGAGCAATACTAACTCCATTTAAATTTATATATATTTTTTTTCCTACTTTTGCCTTAATTGATTCTTTACTAAGTTGATATAAGTTGATAACCATAGGTACTGGTTAACACTTATCTCTATGTTTTCTAAAACTCCTGGTACATGGTGAGGGGTTTTTTATGTTTGGGTTTTTTTTTGAAGCTTACAACTATGATTAACTTAAAACTCTAAGAGGGAAGAATCAAAACCTGGAATGTTGTCCCACTCAGAAGTTGGGGCAGAGGGTTCTCATGAGGTGTAGGAACATTCCCATATAGCTGATACTCTTCAGATTCCTGCTCTTAAAATTTCTTGGAAGGAATGCAGTTGGAGACTCACCAGCTTGGGTTAAACCAGGAACTGTAAAGTAAAACCTGACTCAGACAGGACAATTTTTATTCAAAACCAAGCCTCTGTTGAACTGTCTGTTTTTGTTCCACCCCTGGCCCTGCTTCACTCCCCCACCTCTCTTCAAATTCACAAGTTTTTAAATGTAGAGATGTTTCTAATTTAGAAAATTATTTTGGTATAATGAACTAAAACAGAAAGGAGGGGACTAAACTGAGGGAGGTCAAAAACCAGATGGAAATAGAAAATCTGAAAACATCCAGAAAAAAAATTGTCCTTAAAATAATGGAATCTAAATGCAGAAATTACACATCTGCTCGGCAGCTGTGCTTTCCTTAGCCAGAGGTTCTGCTGCAGAAATGGCATTAGTCAACTTTTTCTAAAAGTTTCAAATGCTGTTCTATAATATTTACATCTCTCTGTAATGCTTTTGGTAACAGCCTGGAGAACCTATGGTGGTGGGGAGAGTAGAGGTGTGCAGAAAAGCTGGTGAGCTGATGTTAGAATTTTCTTTCTCCGTAAGCATCTGTGGTGTGTACGGTTGTCCACTGCAATGAAATTCTGTGATTTTCTTTCCTGGTGGTTCTTTATGAGAATCTTTTAATTTCTATTGACTTGATTTTGGAGGTGAGGTTAATTACAGGAAAAGTAACCAAATAAAAATTTATGAAATGAAGGTGCACTGCTGCAAAAAGAATATTAAGACTGAAGAAACGTCCTTCAAGTGATTTACTTCCAACAATGGCCAGTGGTGTTGCTCCAGAAGAAAGTGCATGACAGTCTGCAACAGATGACTGGCATTGTACCACTATGTGGAAGCTTCTTCTTAATAACCGAGGTCTGGTTGAGACTGTAATGCACATTAAATACATTTAAGTATATGTCCACAGCATGTTTTTATACGATATCTTAAAATGTTAAACTGTTTTAGTTAAGGAAATTCTCTAAGTAAGTTATAAAATGTGCTTTTTTTCTTCGTACTGTTTTGATGATGATGGTGTTCATCAGTCACCTGTTGGTACTGAGATGTACGTATGTTACAGCAGGTCTTTGAGCAGTGATTGGTTTGAGTGCTGATGTAAAGTGTGATTTAGTGTAAGAGCCCAGGATGTTTGTTGCTCTGTAAAAAGATAACAACCAAGGTGACTCTTGCTTTGAAGAATTTGAGCCAAAATTTTAAAGCTTGAGGTTATGTAAGGTAAATGTCCTGTTTATCAGAAATGTTGAATATTGTTTATGAAGTGTATCTGGTTTTGAAAGAAGTGCTTGTTTACAGGAAGATATTTTTTACTACGTGTACTTGGAGCAACTGCAAGTGAAATAATTCTCCTTCGGTTAGGTTACTTTCAGTGAGAAAAGAAGCTGTGAGTGTGCTGCCAGTACAGATTTGTAAGCTCTCCTGAGGATTTGAAAGAGCAGAAATGGGGCTTGGGGCAGGGTAGTGAGTGGGATCAGGTAACAGGGAAAGTGGGCAGAGGAGCAGTGCAGTGGTGAGAAAGGCTTGCTGGGTTTGAGCAGTGGAGTGCAGTGGGGAGGGCAAGGTGGGCAAAGGTGGGACTCATCCTTCACCAGAGCCCCCCTCCAGGTTTTTTACCTGGGAGCAGGAGCAACAGAACTGTGTATATGCTTTGTCTGTATATAGCTGCATAACACCTTTTCCCATATCTATACATCTATTTCCACAAGTAGTTATTCCATTGTCACTACTTATTTTTTTTTTCTCCGGCTTCTGTGACTTTGTGATAGCATGAAATGAGGTTTCAGGCTATTAAAGTGTGGCCAATACGAAGTTTCCCTCCGCACAGACATAAGTTTAATACTTCATTTGGATTTCTCTCTGCTTGCTGGAAGTTATGGAAAACACTGAGCACAAACAAGTGAAGTCAGAGGTCTATCTGAAGCTGCATGGGTGCAGTCTTATTGAGATCTTGTTGGAGTGCTGTGAGGACTGGTTATAGGCTGGGATGGCAAAGGGTGCAGGATGTTGTGATTTTTATTTGTTTTTTCTTTTAAGAACACCATGAGAATTTGTGGAGCTCTGTCTTTTGAGTGGGTGAGGAGTCAGTTGAGAGCATATGGGTAACGGTGAGCAGTTGGTAGGTGTCTGACAGCCTTCTGTGATGAAATGACCAATTCAGGGAATGAGTGGAGAACAGTGGATATTGTTTATCTTGACTCCAGTAAGGCTTTGTCAGTGTCTCTTGTAACATCCTCATCAGCAAACTGATGGAAGTACAGACTGGACAAATGGACAGTGAGACTGAAAACTGGATGTGCTGCGAGGTTCCTAGAGTTGCAATCAGTGGTGTGAAGCCCAGCTGCAGACCATTCAATTAGCGGTGTGCTCCAGGGGTCAATGCTTGAGTACCACTAAGGTGTGACATCTTCATAAAGGAGTTGGATGATGGGATAATGTGCACCCTCAGAAAGTTGTAGGCAATACAGAAAGGTGAAGAGTGTTTGATAGGTCAGGTGGTTGTGCGGCCACGCAGAGGGACCTGGATGTACTGGAGAGGGGAGCAGAAAGGAACCTCATAAAGCTCAACAAAGGGAAATGCAAAACCCTGTACTTGGGGACGAATAACCACATGTGTTGGTACAGGCTTAGGATTGACTGCCTAGAATGCAGCTTTGCAGAAAAGGACCTCGGGGTCATACTGGACAACAAGCTGAACATGAGCCAGCAAACACACCTTTGTGGTAAGAGGGCCAGCAGCCTCATGGGCTGTGTTAGTGTGGTGTGTGGGCAGGTTAAAGAGAGGGGATGATGCCCTTCAGGTTGGCACTGGTAAGACATATCTGGTAGACCCTGGCCAGTTCTGGGCTCTCAGGAAGAAATCAGCAGGTATCCCTGTGGCAGAGATGTGCTAACAGCCTCTCTGGAAGCAAGTGACAGGACCTGTTCTGTTCCTTGTGTTTTGAACTAGTGTAGAAAGGGGAGTGGATGGTGAGGTGGTGAAACTTGCAGCTAATACAGGTGTTGTGAATTGGTTGTAGCAGTACTGAATGCCTTGGTGATAAAATATCACATGAGGTGCTGTAAGTGCTGTAAGAGCCAGCAATAGGCTTTAAATTAGGTATTAACGCTTGGGGAGGCCTTGGATAATTTTCCAAGCAGCAATTTGCTATGAAGCTCTAGCTTCAGATTGCACCTATCTGGTTACAGCATTTAAAACTCCCCCTCCTTTCTTCACTTTGGCTGTGTTTCTACTGTCACTTTTGTATTTGTGTAGTTGTGACCAGGTGGAAGGTTGGATTTGTTTGCTAACCTGGCTGAAAACTAACCCTGTAAGTAGCTCCAGGATTTTCAGAAGTTCCATCTCACTGTGATACCATATGAGGAGTAAGGGAAAAGGAGGAGGAGTACTGCTCTTCTTAGAAGTAGCACACTGTTAAATTAATTTAAGCCAATTTTGAAGCAGCAGTCTATAGAGTAATTGTAAGTCTTTTAGAAAATGTGATTATGCAGCTGTACACATTCATTATATATGGACAAGCTGGTTACGTAGTTTTAGTAATACAATTTCAACAATCCCATTAAAACTAGAAGGTTTTTTGTGGTCGTTGTTGTTGTACTTGTTTTGGTTTGGTTTATTTCTTCACCCAGCAGTACAAATGGGATGCAGCACTGAATAGACTTTGGCTGCTTGAGTCAGGGCAAGAGAAACAGAAGAGAAGGAAATGGTGGTGGTAATTTACCAAACCTTCAACGAAAATAAGGAACTGGTAAGGAATAATTTTTCACTACTACCCTTTTTTTTTTTTTTTTCCCCACCCATGTGTAAGGGAATGGCAGGTTACAAGCACAGTAAAATAAGGAATTTGCTTCCTTCTTCGCCGATACTTTAGTTGACGAGATGCTGCCAGAATATATGGCTGGGGATGAAAGTGCTGTTCAGGTTGGTGACCACACAGATTTATTGAAGGATGTGTCTGCTCATGGAAATAGCATAGTTATCTTGTGCAGTTGTAGGTCAGGAACTACAGAGGCTTCTGGATGGAGGACTCTGTTCTTCCTTCCTTCACAACTGGTCTGATAGCAGGCGGTGTCGCAAGCAGTGCTTGGCTAGACATCTGCTACAGTGCAGTAGGCTAATTCATATGCCTTTTATCACACCCACATGCACCCAGGCATGTCAGCTCCTCTGCTGTTACGTTCAGTAGTGTCTGTAACGCCTACAGCTTTTTCTTATATTGCATTGGCATCTAGCTGCCTTCATTGACACATTTGTTGCATTTGGTTTAATGATACTGGCATCAAACATGAAGTAACATGTTTTTAGTGTCTGCTTTATCTTGAACATTTTCTGTTCGTGTACTTTATTTTGCTTAGTGTGGAAAGACACTACAGTTTCCTAAGGACTAGGAGCAGTGTAGTCAGGTAGACATCCATTGATGTCTGCAATGAAAATTTGCTAGATGAGTAACTAACTAGCAAGCAGATGAAGAGAGCAGTTCTGTGCTACAGATAAGCAAGCCTAGCAGCTGGGTACACTCGAAGGGCCAGTTCTACTCCCTGTTAATGTCACCCTTGTGGGTCCTTGCCTTTTCCTTCACAGCACCACTGGCTGTCAGTGCTCTGATGCTGTAGGAATTTAAACAGGCTGACAGCCAACATTTCTATTTTTTTTTTAAGTGATCCTTTGTAACTTCTTAGCGTATATTGAGTATATCCCCCTTCCCCAAAGCAAAAATGGATTGCGTAGAAGCTTTACTTTGCCATCCGCACGTTCCTTTTTGCTCTTCTCCTTTTGCAGTTGTGTCGTTTGTTTTGTAGTTTTGTTAAGTGTTTTTGTGTTCCTGATGTAGTATATGAAGTTTTGGATTTTGGCAAATTCCTAATACCTAAAACTTCAAAGACAAGCTGCATGTATCAGCAGGCTTGAAGATCAGATGGTTGGTAAGATAATGGAGTAGATGTCACACTGTTTCAGTTTCAAAGGTCTTGAGCTGTGTTAATGTCCCTGGAGGTGACTGATGTTGTGATCAGAAGTGTTCAGTAAACTTGTTATGCCTGATAAAGGGTAAAATCAATATGCACATACTGTCCAGCCACTGAGACGTGTTGTTTGTTACCAGAGGACGTGGGATGGAAAGGGAGAGAGAACTGTGGTTAGGGGAGTATGTGTGTGACTAGGGAAATGGATATATTGCTAAGGACAGGGAGAGTGAAATCATACTGAATCTAGTTGAGAAAATATATAGACCAAAATAGAAAACAAATCTGTAGTAAACCAGGCCTTCCTAGGTCTGTTGCTTGTAGTGCAAGTTGTTTGATATGTGATGACTTCCCCCACCCAACAGTGAAGGGGAAAATTTGAGATTAAAGAATCACTTGAGGTATAAGAACCAGAAATACCATGCGTGTGTGTTTGGCATCACTGCCATAACAGGAGGGATCAATTCAGCAGAATTTTTTCTTCTGTTTTCCTTATGTTACCTAGGCTTTACTAGAAGGCACAATAAAAATCTTTATATAGCAGGCACAGATATAACAACATGTATGCTATTCCCATATCCAAGGAGTTTACAGAGTTGGTCAAAAGGAGCTTAAAGTGACACAGCATCTAGCAAGTGAAATGCGGATGCTCCTTTCTGTGTATTACACAAAGCTGGCTCATGGCTATGAATGGGGAAATATATTAGAGAATTAAATACACCCTTCTAAAATGTATTTTTGAGAGGACTGCTGCAGTTGAAGCAGAAGACTAGCTTTCTGACAATGGACATAATGGAATTAAATGTCATCTTAACAGTGCAGTTGGTATGAGAGAATAATCTAAAAATACAGTGTTAAAATGTCTGACAAGGTCATAGGAGTACTGATGCAGCCACATGTTTATATATATTGGTATGTCTGCAGTGCACACTCCTCCACCTACGGAGCTCATTATACTGGAACAGAAAACAGGTTCTTTATAAACTGCTTGTTGCAGATTCACTTGGTTTTAAAAATGCTGGATTTGCCAAATGCTGCCCTTTTGCACTGAATTCCTTTTTTCAGGAAGCATTATAATCCAGGATTTGTGCTTTTGGAAGGTATATCAGGAAATATTTTTACTCTCATGCAGACGAACTTGACAGTACTGTTGAGTTTTTAATTTTATTTTAGGATGCAAGTTTCTAAGAGTATACTTTAAAAGTAACTTTATTTAAAACAGAAATGTTGATACATCTTTCAGAAGATTGTTTCTCTGCTCTTGAAAGCATACTGCGTAGGCATAGCTTCATTTGGCTAGATGCACAGAGTTCAGTTATAGTGCACTGTGACTGCTTGTGCACAGGTGTGTTAGAGATCGGTGTTTAAAGTGGTGTTTGCTGGAACAGTTGATGTTCACTGTCACATTTCTCACATGAAATGAGGTGTGTTCACAAGGATGCTTTGTTTAGAATGATACTCACGGAGCCCTATATTGCTCATGCACCCAAGAGTAGTACAATTAAGAGAAGTTAGAGGATGTTTTACATTTCAGTATTCCTTTTTAACAGTACTTCATGTAATCTGTTTTGTGTCTCTTTAGCAGATAATTATTTTTTCACCATGCACATATTTTTTTCTGTCATATGTGGTCTGCAGCTTTCAAAGAAGGTTATGACTGTGAAAAACATTAGAATTGTTATAAGCAGGTACATTTCCTGGCACTGCTCCTCATTTGTTACAGTTAATTTCCGTCGGCAACATGAGTTAGGAATTTGTTTGGTTCAGTTTGGTATTTCTTTGTTTTTGTCATGTGAGGGCTCCCCCCTTCCTCCAGTGATTGGTTGTAATCTCTGCTGGCACAAAACTTGTGCTGAAGTACTAAAGGCACTTGTGAATGTCCTCGTAAAACATCACAGTTGTGTTTTCTGCCCTCTTGGTTCGAATACAGTGCATCCTTGAAGCAGGGAATCCTCAGTAAAATTTCTGTATATTCTTTTATTTTCAGCACAGTTGACCCCTGCGGAAGCCTTCAGGATGACTTTGTAATTTTAAGGCTGTCTTAATTTTCCTTATATATAGTGCCTGTGTGAAATATCCCAGTAATAGTTCTTAAGACCAAAACATGACCCGTGGGAGTGAGGGGGAAGTTTATGTTAAAAAAGGACACAACAAAGTACAACTACAGGGAGGATGCTAAGGGTGGAACTGTTATGCAGGCCTTCTGAAAGAGAATCATCACTAATAACTTCTTGCAAGCCATTTAATAGCTGTTAGGTAATCACGTTATGGTGTTTTGAGCTTCAGTTTTAATGTGTAAACATACTTGCTTTTCCACTTCCAACCAACAATTTGAATAAATTTTATTCCAACTGAGTAAGTGTTATTAAATATATTTTAAAAGAAAAATAACTGGTGATTTGTAAGACTATTCAGGTCATTTTCTGTTACCTTGAGGTTAATAGACAAATGCTGAGTTAACAAAAAAATACTGTCAGTTAGAGGTTGCGATTCTTGTTTGAATTTTTATTATCAGATGCAGATTATAAATTGGAAATAAATGATGCATAAATAAATTCTATAGATGAGAGATTCCTTCAGGGAAAGGTTTGAAAGATGTAGTTTTGCATAATCTGAAAGATGAAATGTATCGCGTATGATGCTTACAAGCCAAATGACCGTATTTTGCCTTCTGTAAAATAACATGAGGTCTTGCAAATATAGGTCAGCAGTTGCAGTAAACAAAAATATTTATGTTCAAAGTGCTCCTATTCTGTAAGTAGCAAAGGCATCCGAGTAGGATTTTTGTTCCGATACATAAGAGAAAAAGAAAGAAAGAAACAACCCTGCAACCCTGCTAGAGTATAAGGGTAAAATAGCCAGCTTCTAGTGCTTCTGATGCTTGACCTGCAATAATCGGGGTTAAGAAATGTTCATAGGAGATTTTTTAATAAGAGTGACTTTTTTTAAAAAACTCATCCTGTGTACTCCAGGCTTTTGGGGTTGGTTGGTTTTGGTGTTTGGGGTTTGCTTTTTTTGGTTTGTTTTGTGTGTGTATGCGTATGTGTGTGTGTTCAGATTTAAAGTCTTTTGGAAGATCCCATTGTAGTGGTATTTGACATTCTTCACTAGATTCTGAGTTTTTAGTGTGAAAACAGTGCTTCAGTTCTACATGTCAACATTTAGGATTTGATTTGTATTTTATAGTTGGAAACCTGTACAGGAGAAACTGTATGAGTGAAGAATCCTGTATCTACAGATCCCTCAGCTCTGATTTTCTGTTTTCAAGTCCTTAAATATATTTAAAAACCTAGCCCCAGACCTTGATGATAGTTAAGAGTTTCTGGAAGCTTTTGTTGGTAGGATGTTTTTTACACCAAAGTGTACACTGGCCAAAGGTCTCTCCCTATGAGAGAGTTCAGAAGATTTGTCACCCTTACGAGTGTTTTGCAGGGTCATATTTAGTTAGGCCAACAACAGTAGAAAACACCTCCTATGGAAATCATACAGTAGAAAGTCAGTGTGAACTCCTTATTGCCATATTGATGGACTAAAGACTTGCACCCTCCCAAGATACCCTGAGGACTGGTTTTTTCCTGTTCCTCATCGAATAATAGCATTTGGTAGTATGTTTAATGGTTAAAATTAGTGCTGTTGGAAAAATGATTTTTTCAAGTTACTCTTTCTCTTTTCTTACACTGTGCTATCACTAGAATAACTTATTTTTTCACAAGTCTGTCTTTTATCTAGTAGGATAATGGTATCTTAGTCATTTCAGTACTTTCAGAACAGCAAAAATTGTGGCTGTTTTGTTCACAGCAAAACACTTCTTCCAAGTTGCAACAGCCTTTTCATCTTACAGCAGTCTTATCTTTTAAAGAAAATAGATGGAGACAGTTTGTGTATCTCTAAAATCAGGTCGTGTGTTCTTTGGAGGGTTAAC
>JBCJKH010034935.1:0-22239 GCA_039877255.1 Loriculus beryllinus
AATCTATTTTGACAAGCATTCCAACCAGTAAAATTGCTTTATAGATGCAGTTGCACTGAAACACTGTACAAAATTTAAAAGACATTCAGACATATTTTTTGTTGATCTGATATTGATTTGTTATTGATCAAGACACACAAGCTTTATCTTTAATCTAATCTGTAGCCTGAATGCTGCTTTACTTTTATTTAAAGCAAGAAAGAACTCATCTAAGAAAATCCAATATATATGATTTTAATCTTACTCCTGTAAACTGGCTGTTTAAGCAGTTATTCACATGTGCCATTCACACTATCATTTTAGGTATCAAAAATCTGCCACAGGAAGAGTAGATAAAGTATGATGCTAAGAAGTCTGCTGCAGAACATACTGTTCTTTGACAACTAATAAAGATCACTCATGTCACAAAACATGCCATGTCTTGAAGCATTACTGCTTTTACCTTTTGTAAATACTACATCTGTTCTGCAGCTTCTGCAGCCATAAAAAAGCCAAACCTTAAACATAATAATAATAATAGGAATAATAATAATAATAGTAATAATAATAATAAATTTGTTCTTTTATTCAAACATGATACTGAATCATTTCAAAGCTGTTATTTGGACTCACAGGTCTGTATTTCACAGTTTTAACTTACTAGAGTTGCTAAAATTCCCAGGAAGAATCTACCTTTACCTCTATATGCTGAAAAGAATTTTAAAAACACAACATATGCATGATTCAATGATTCACTTTTGCAGTAACAGTACTGAAGGAAACACATGTCTGGAACTTACATTTTCTTGGAGCCCTATTATACCTCTGGTAGGTAATAATACAATTATCACAGAGAAGTGCAACTTTAAGAAAATATACATACCCATTGTTTGTTTGTTTGGGTTTGGTTGGTTGGTTTTGTTTTTAAGAATTAACTGTACTGAAGTTAAATCCTTCAAGGCTAGAACATCAATTGTTTCATATCGAAGAGTCAGTTTTACATTGCTGAAATAACTAGGAGTACTAGTTTGTTAGTTTAATAGGACTCTATTTTCCCTCCTGCTCCCCTAGTAGGAGACATTAATCAAAAGAATGACTTGGAGAAGGACAGAGAATAGATATGTATCAATTAGGCATTTTCTTTCTACTGTTCAGAAATGACTAGCAGCTATAGTAATATTCCTTTTGGTTTCCTTTTAAATACCAGACTTTAATTTGGAAATCATAATAGGAAAAATAGAAAATTTACAGCCATAATTAAGCACTAAAACATGAAAAAAGCTTTGTAAAGGCTTATTTATTACCAGCTGATATATTTCATGTTAACTTCTAAGTCAACCCAGAATCACAGACCTGTGTTCTGGTCACTGCTGGTTACTCACTTGAGCTACTTGATTTAGTGTCAAGTTATAAAGGGAGAATAAAACAACTATCACATCTGTTTGGAGTTACATGCCTCAGTCAAAGAAATGTGTCCTGGGACAGGGAATTACAGTAGTTTTGTTAATTCTAGGAGTCTGATCTACTTAAATAAGTACTATTGGTAAGTGTCTGACAAGGCTACCAAAACAAAGCAGAGCTAACATTAACATTTACAGTAGTGTCATGATGTTGAGTCTACCTGTCAGATGGTAGTCTTGGCTAAGATAGATGTTTAAAACCAATCTACTTGTTCCTGAACCCCTTTTCTGGGTGACAAAACAATCTGAGCCAAGAACTGCCTATCCCATGCAATATTGTCATACCTAGCAGTTCTTATGTCACTAACCAAGAGAAAGCAGACTACACTTTTGTTACAAAGCAGTTTCACTATCAGCTTTGACAGGTTTGTTTCCAGCACAAATTCTTCTTTTCAAAAAATCAAGTGTTCAGAAAAAAACCTTACAGAAAATAAATAAATACAAGATTTCCAGCAAATCTTTCAGACTGTCATCATTGTCAGTAGACAGAATAAATCTATTGAAAATAGGGATTTGATTCTTAGGTGGAACAGCTTTGACCCTGTCTTGTCCACCCCTCCATAAGCATGGCTGATGGTTTTATTTAGCAATGTTACTTATGTAGTGGTAGCTAATTTGTAATGTTATTTTGGGGACGTTTATACTACTCATAGTAGTAACAGAATTCAGAAGAAATATTTCTTTTCCTGCGAAGAATGCTATTTCGCATATAGAGCTAAATTCAGAGATTATGAGAGGAGGATCGCTCAATTCTAAGGTATTTTAACAGCTAGAATTCAGGCCACCAATATATCATGTGTCCAGATAGTTGTATGGACCACTTTATACACACATAAAACCTTTAAAACACATTCAGATTGTCCCAAATTTAAGATTTTCTTCAAATAAAACTAATAAAATTTACAATCTGATTATAGTTACGTAATAAGCTAACAAACTGTGGTCTAAATGATGCAACCTTTTCTTTCTGGGTCTAAAGCTATAAATCTTACTACAATATTAAATCTAAAACCTAATTATGATACACTGCAGATTTAGGTCATAATCCCTGAAAATTTTACTCTAAATGTGGAAAATGAAGTCAGCACAATACCAGCACAGACCACAGGATGCAGAACAGGGTGGATTTTCTAAACCAGAGTATTTAATTACACAGATAAGATTGAGACCAACAGCAACTTAAAAAAAAAAAAAAAAAAAAAACCCAAATCAAAACAAATTTGTGGCCAAGAAAATAATTTTGTCACATTTCATGAGAACCTTCCCACGCATCCTCAAAGCCCGTAAACTCTGAACACCATTTTACTAAGTGTATTTTCTTTAAAATCCAGAAGAATGTTGCAGCAGTTAAAACAGCAGATCAGTTTTACTTCCAAACATCTTACTGATTTCACCAAAGGACAGTACAATAAAACCAAACCAGAGAGTCTGCTTGCAGTTTTCACCTCATTAGTTCCAGATTTAAATGTAAAGTTCAGTAGTTTGAAGGCTCTTGAAACTAAGTAAACTAGCTAAAAAAATAACCAAAAAAAACCAAAAACCCCAAAAACATTTCTGTGAGAACTTTCACAATATAAAAAGACCTTGCTCTAATATCCTGCATTTGAAAAATTAATGAAACATTAATATTTGTAACATAATACTACACGAAGGATATTTATAGAATAATATTTTAATATTTATCATATACCTTCGGATCTTAGTTCAAGCTTCCATAAGAGAAAAACAAGCCTGAAGAAGAACATATACATCCTTATTGAACTACTAGAGCCACAGCAAATTACTGTGGCTATGCAGGCAACCATTCACCTGCTGCTGTCAAATTAAAAAAGAACAGTTACCTAGGCAACTGCTGTATCTTGGATTACACTGTGTAACTTCCAAGGCAAAAACATGGTCTTAGGAGAGAGTTGTGGAGGCCATGTGGGTTTTACATTTTCATTGGCAATGTCCTCAGGGACATCACAACAAACTTATAAAGCTGTCCTAATTCTCACTTAGAAAATAAGTGCATTTTCATTATATGAAATGACATCTAGATACAGTCTCCATCTCAGTGAATATGTGGACCGTAAAATTTGTAGAAAGGACTTGGTTTTGTTCCCTTAGTATTAGAAATATACAACTAAACTATACACTGTATAGCAAAGAACAATGCTCACAGGCCCTTGTCCTCATGGGGAACTGTTGGAGTGACGGTACAGCCTGGCACAAGCAATCCAGAAGGTTCTTCGATTGTGTGGAGGATAATTTCCTTCTGCAAGTAATAGAGGAGCCAACAAGGAGAGGTGTTTGCAAATTCTCTCTTCCTTACCTACCATGGAGGCAGTGCTTTAAATACCTCAAATTACTCTCTCAATCTGACTGATTTAGGGATTCCTGACAACAGGATTTTTTTCTCTGCTTCTTTACTTGCTCTCTGAGTTGCCACAGTTGTTTTTATTGTTGTTGAAGGGTTTTTATTCATTCTTTTGAGATATATGAGTGAAAAGCAATTGAGAAATTATAGGCAGTACTCTTAGTGCATATGAAAACTCAATATAAAACATTTAGACAGATCTTTACATAGGTAAAACAGCAACCTCTGTTGAAAAAACCCAATCAACCAAACAGCACATCTCCTTGAGCTCCCACAGATCTAACAAAAGCGTAAAGGTAGGAGTAGAGCCTGGAATGAAAAATTGCTTTCTCATGTGTGTATGAGAACAGCATAACTGATTTAATTGACTATCTGGCTGAAAGAAGTCACCAGTTCTCATACAGTTTTAATATGCCAACAGAATTTGCACATTTCTGATGTAAAATCTGGTTGTTACTAGTGTATTGCCAAGAGCTGCGGTATAACAACTAAAGAACCCGAAAGAAAAGTTTGTGAAATGCTATAGGAGGGGTAAGGTTTACAGAGTGGAACCTACTTAAGTGGGGTAAATTTGATATACTCTAGTATAGCTAATCTTGAATCACCTATTACAATGCATTTTATTCCCAGTAAGGTTTACTTCACATTATAGCATCAGGAATAGTGCCTCTGCATGTATATGGAGTTTTCTTTAACACTGTTTAAATACTGCAGTTGTATAATTTCATTCAACCTTTCAGATTATGAAAACAATTATGATCTAAGATTAAAATTATACTTGGTGCCTGCAATAGAAAAGCAGGTGAACCAGACATGCACTAATGTTTCATACCATTTTCTTCAGGTTGCAGGTCTAGCAAGTCATCTATGGCACCTAAATCAAAAAAGAAAAAAAAGAAGAAGAAAAAAGAAAAAAAAAACAATAAAGGAAGATCTGCAGTACAGAGACAATCAGCATTTATACATCTAAAGGCAGTTTTCTTAAGTCTCTTCACCTGAGTTCTGCTTGTGGTTACAATTTCCTTGTAACGTAGATGTGACATCCTTGCCATCGTCAGCTGTAATCAAAATCCATAAGCATGTCAAATTGCACTTTGCACAATACCATGCATATAAACAACATCACTACGAGATCAAGATGCAATGGCTAACGGCATTCATGTTTAAAATGAACCTGGTAATAATGGATGAAAGGCCCAAGATGTAAGTATTTCTAAGAAGTGAGGCAAACTTCTATATAGTAATCCTTCCTTTGAATCATTGCTGGCCACACTAGTCCAACTGCAGGCTGAGAGCACCCAAATGAGGTGACTAAAGGGATGAGACAGGTCTCTGCTGTCCTCCTGAAGCAGAGACACTTCTTTTAGAAGCCTGTACTTACAAAGGCCAGGAGAGAGCACAAAAGTGCCAGGACCTTATCAGTTCCTAAATCACCTTCCTTGGCAATCATGTTCTCCTCATGAAGCCAAGTCCAGGAATGGGGAAAAGGAATCTTTTTCCAAAGCACCCAAGTCAGTATATAAGAAAAAGCACTTTTTCTCCTGTAGAAAAATAAATGGGCTGATTTCCCTCCCAGTAGGAGAGAAAACGTACAGCTGAGGGTTATAGGCTATCAGAGGTGAAAAAATACCACAGTGCTCTAACTATAACTACCTTTAGTTTTGAGCAAGTCTCTTAAATTAGATGTGGAGTCAAAACACTCATCTAGATTCCATCTATCAGTGAAGAGAAAGACACCTCCCTCAGGTCAGTAATCCCATTTAAGATACGTAGCAAAACAGGAGGGACAAGTTACCCGCTGAACATGCTTTTCCCCATTAACTGTTGAGGAAATCTAGCTTCTAGACAGCTAAGTCTGTAGCTCTGAAGGCAAATGAAGGACTTGGTCACAGTACTGCCAGAACTGGAAGGCAGATCTGCTGGAAGCCTCAAACTTCAGGCTCAATAGGAGAAATAAAATTCTCTATAGGGTAATAAAAACTGAACGCCAAACCCTTTCAAGAGAAACTCCAAGGTGTGTTCAGAACTAAGTGAAACAGAACAGCTTGCTGTTTGAATCATATTATTTTAACAAGGCTTTGCTAGGACAATGACAGAAATGAATCAGATGGTCATTTAAGGACTGATGATCACATTTGATTATACTTTACATAAATAGCAGAGGCATAAGGACAAATATATACGACACTTCCATAGAAGGACAATGCACAAAGCTAAAGGGGAAAACACCAACCCTACACTGACTGGCAGGGGAGTGTGTGTTGGAAGTGAAAGAGAAGTTCATGAAAGGTGGGATATGAATAGCCACAATTCTGTAATGAAGAAAGAACAACTGTTACTAAACCCTTGCCTTAGTTCAGTGGAAAATATGGTGGAGCCAACCTTAAACACATCCATAGTATAATAAGAGAAAATGCAGAGCAAATGATAATCAATTGAAAGTTCTGAAGTAGAAGTAGTTGATGAGGAAAACTAAGATGAAACACAGCTCCATTGCGAGTAGCGCTACATCTGTATTACTTTAGTACATACAGAGTACTTCGAGGGGAAAAAAAAGTCTTAGCAGTGGCACTAGTAAAGGGCGATGAAAAAATCTAGCAGAGCAGGAAGAATTATTCCAAAACACTAGCTCCTTTAGAGATGATGGAGAAAGAGACAGAGCAAGGTATTTATATTATGGACGATGGTGAAATATTTTACAGCCTATAAGTAACTGAGGTTCTAGAAAACATCTGCTAAGAAAATATAAGTCAGATTTTGTATCCAAGAATATTAAAATATCTCATCAAAGAGGTATCTGATCTAACTAATTGCAAAATAGGTGAAACTTCAAAACACTAGAAAAGTCCTAATATTGTGTCATTATTAGAAAAAACACCCAAACAACAACAATAATTAACAGGATGACTCATTAATTGTAGGTAACTATGGGCTGGTTGCTCACCATTACTTCTAGACAAAACATTAGCCAAATCCCATTCAAGTATGGGATTCAGCAAAAGAATATAAGCATAATAAATATTCCTCTAATAAAAGGAGGGTTTATGGAAAGCAGACCAAGTTAAAAAAAAAGCAAACAAACTCAACTGATTCCTTTGATAAAACTATGAGCTTTCTTTGGTAAAAATATTTGTTTAGAAACAACTTGTCTTTGTACTGCATAGCCTTCCAGCCAAAAGGTTAGCGCTGCATAATATCTAGAATGAACATATTGAATGGATTAGGAACATGAAAACTAACAGATGTCAAAAAACAGTTGTTAGGAGAAATAATCGCAAAGCAGAAGTGTTTCTAGTTTAGATCTGAAAAGCTGAATGTTATATCCATTGCTATTCAATGGCTTTAGCAGTCATCTGGATGTAAACACAAAATCACTCTTGAAAAAAATGTGCAAACAACTAACAGACTATTAGAGGTGGTCATTCAGGCCAGTCATGCAGTTGCTGCAGCCAAAGATGGGAGAATTTAATACTGCTAAGTCATGAGTTATATCTCTAGGATAAGGAATATAAGTCATGCTGCAGAAAGGAAGAATGAGTCTTAGAAAACTGTGGCAAAAAGAAACTGAATCTTGATAAACAACAAACTTAAATATGAGCTTCTAACTCGATGTTGCAGAAAAATGAAATAATCACCTTGGATTTAGAAATGGGAATGTGATTTTACCTTCTAGAAACAAGACATCAAAAATGTCCAGTTATATATTTCAGATTTTAAAAGGGATGTTGTACAGTAGAATAGAAATAAACTCTATAAATAAAGGAGTAGATAAGATGTCTTCATCAATATAGTTAGCCTATCAAAACGAAGATTTGAAAGGAGTCTTGATTTTAATGTAATATTTTTTAGAGTATCTTAATGGAGGATAAAATACCACGTTAAAATGATTTTCCTCCATTCTCTTTAGTTTAGTAGAAAAAGATATATTGAAGCTATGGCATTATTTAGGCTGGAAGAACCTCTGAGGGCCATCTTGTCCAAGCCCCTTGTCAGAGTAGAATCAGCTATAATGTTAGGTGTGGCCTACTTTCTTGATCTCAACACCTACTGATCACAGAATCATTTGGTTTGGAAGGGACCTTAAAGACCATCTAGTTCTAACCCCCTGCCATGGGTAGGGACACCTCCCACTAGACCAGGCTGCTCAAAGCCCTGTCCAACCTGGCCTTGAACACTGCCAGGGATTAATCTGTAGGTTCTTTCCTTGAAGACATGCCCAATGTAAGAATTATGCTTTGGAAGACAAGCTATTCAACCTATCTGACAATAATTAAATGAATTGCAGTGTGATATAATATGTAAGAGATCAGTTTAAATTGATCTTTCTGGCCTTAATTTTCATGCATTTGTAGGGATTTGCTGGGTGAAGCTGAATATATAGGAAATAAACAAAACTGAAAAAAACCCATGTATTACAGCACTTATGAAGTTATGATAAAAAGAAACAAAATACCTGAATAGTTTGACTCCTTGGTATGGCTCTCGTCATCTAATGAAATCAACCTTAATTTGAAAAAAATAAAAAATTGATAAAATAATTCTAAGGCGATAGAATAGTATTTTTTTTCTCTTTTTGGTCTTATCATTAAAGAATCATATCAATAACAAACCAAGAGTAATTCAGATGGGCGCTCACATTTGCTGTATATGCTGGTCTGCTGTTAACTTTTAATGCTACATTGGCAGAAGTATGTTGAAAACCAAAATTAGATTGAAGACTATCAAAACCTACCACCCTTTCACTTTTAATCTAACTAAATATCTGTAATGGAAAGTACAGTGTAGTCTGCTTCTCCAGATTTGGTCTTTCATAACTACCATGGAGGTGATAAAACTGCTCAAAACAAACAGAAAACCTAAAAATCAACAGTCAAGGAAGTTTGTCCCATGGCAGCAGATTTCTAAGTAAGTGGAACAGCAGTGTTGATGAAAAAGCTCTTGACAGAATAAAAAGCTGGTTTACATGCACTTCTTATAAAAGGCAACCACTTCAGTAAAGAATTTCAGCTAGAATACTTTCTAACTGCTGTTACTTTGTGTAAAGCTATTCAGCCAGTAGGGAAGGAAGCAGACACAAGGCTGATGTGGTTAAGAGGCCTGTGTAGGCACATTCCTCCTATCCTCTAGTGATAGGAGTCATCACCTCTCCTGCTCCTGAGGATATGCTTGTGGCAAAGAAGAGGAAAATTAAGAGTCAGGCCAAATTCAAGTATAAAGAATGTTTACTGCCAATGGAAAGTTTTCAGATTTTAAAAGCTCTGTTTTGTGTAATTCTTCTAGAATCTCAGATGTTTATTTATGGGTTGTTTTAGACAGCAAAATGGTGACATTTTTTCACCTCAGTTTTATGACAGACAAGAAAAAAGATTATCTATAAATAAATACAACCATGACATGTCATCTGATGCATCTGCTAGTAGGTGCAAATGCACACATCTTGTATAAAACATAAATTCATTCTAGACATAAATTCATTCATTCAACACTGAGGAGAACAGTTTATGAAATTACTTATTATTGTCACATGAGATGCAGCATATTCAAGGAAGTGCTGCGGAGACAACCACCTGCCAAATGGCACTTGGCCGAGTCCTTTCTAATCTCAATAGTACCAAATCTGACAATTTATATACTGGTTTTGGTCAGTGAATTTGAATCTAAACAAGTAAATAGGACCGGAAAACTGAACTCTTTAAAAATCCATTATAAATAGCTGAGCAAAACCCACTAATCAGTCAAGCTGTTCTCTGCTTTTTGACAACTGATCCTTTGCTGGTTACTTTAAACGGACAGTCAAAACAACAGGTGGCAGCAGGATTATATCAATGTTGCATCTCCTCGCAACTGAATCCTGATGGTCCCATAGGGGAGTAATCACATCTCATTTTCCTGTTCTCCTCTCCCCATAGCAGTTCATTCACGAGCCTCTCTCACCTCAGAGCACCAGGTAACTCAAACCCCGATAGCATCAGCTCACTTAGATGTACTTTACCCTAAGTACCTACTGCTTCATTGGATTACTAACTGATGCTGTATACATTACAAAAACTAATCACTGCTCAAAGCAATCAGGAATCCATATCCTATTCCCAGGTGAAAGGAAATGCTGCTGAAGAGAGAAATACAATGCTCATATGTCTTCTCCCATGTGTAGTTGTTTACCATTTCTTTTATTACAGAAAAAATGAAGCAAAAGCTGAAAAATAAAGAGAAGGCTAAGAAAGATGCAAAACATATAAAGGTTTAATGGATCTTTTTCAATTTCTTAATTTCACCTTAAAATTTATTCATGTACACATTACAACATTTCACGAATTCTTGTATTAAGCTTCCTATTAGCTAGTGTGATCAGACTAGCTGTGTCTGTATTTCCATTTATAAATGTTTGGTGACTTTAGCAAACAGAAAGCAGATTATAGAAAAAATACTTATCAATCTATAGGCCATGCAACTTACTGATTCTGCTGATCTTGTACTGATTTGGTGCTCTCAATCTGGAGGTCCTCCTTTTCTGCTTTTTCTGTTAGTTTATTCACAGGATCTTGTAAACTCTAGATAATAACCATAATATAAATGAAGATAAGAAAACAAAATAGCATGTGTGTTATTTAAGACCAAACCAAACTACAGAACCCACTTAGTAAGAATGGTTTTGAGCTGTATCAAAACTATACCTGACTCAAACAAGCAAAATAAAAAAATGTTTGAAGATATTCAAACATGAATATATTCAAAGGCACATGAACACCTTTTATGCAAGAAGGTGATGCTTGAATACTTCTAAATTCATATTCTGTTTCCAATATTTCTAAGTAAAACCATATATACCATGTGCATAGCAGGCACTGACAGCATGTTTTTTGCCATTTGGGGGGCTTTGCCTCTTTTTTTTTTTCCTCCTTTTTTTGCCCCCAGTCCTTTTATTTTTTCCCTCCAAGATGAGAAAAAATTTATTCTTTACATGATTATTCTTCATATACTGCTTCTTTACCTCTTCAGTCTCTTTTTTCCTGACACAACTATTGACAAAACCTTGGCAACTGCAGTGTAATGGGAAGGTACTTTGTGTATCCTGAATCTGAAAACAAGTGTTAAAATGTTGGATAGTTAGTTAGACAGAGGCCAGGTGTGGTATTAGGAAGCCCTACTGTCCCTTTGCAATCCGAAAAGACCATGCTACAAGATAATGTGCAGTTTTCTGGTTAGCATTTTTATAGCCAAAATGTGGACATGTGAACAAGCAGACACTATAGACTGTCTCTCTGAGATTATAGGAGTGATACATATACTACTGGTTCTCCCTGTTATGCATTAATTAGTACTGCTGTATGAAAAGTTAAATAACTGAATATAGTAATTAAATAATCACAGATGTTAGCAATGTGGGTATTTGGCTTTATCAAATGGTTTTGCTGTGAAGGTGAAAACATGTTCCTACTCCCAATGCCTAACTCAGTTTCTGAAAAATAAAACCACATTTCATGTGCATAGTCCTGACTACTCGTGAGTTTATCTCACAGATATTCACAGTAGTGCATCTCACCCATCTCCTCCTCCCTTTCCCCAAAAAGCAGAGGCTAAACCAAATAAGCCACCTTTTGGGCAGAACATAATGAACACAAAGAAATGTAGGAAGTTTAACAAAATGGTAGCATGTTTCATCAGAACAGTAAAAAAAAAGGAAAAACTGTGGCTGCTAAATCCATCTCATCTATTAAATAAAAGTTAAGAGTCTCCAGCCCATCTGTTACAATAAAAGCAGGCCCAGGCATGTCACAGGTCTTGTTTGCACTGCTCTGTTAACTAGGACAGATGAATCCCCAGTAGGGGCATTCTAGTTTCTGCTTGGCTCAGTATTTGTCTGTATGAGGAAATGTATACTTCAGTGTTTCAGAAACCAAAGTAATGGATCTGTTGTATACTACAGTTGCATTTTTTTCCTCTTAGTACGTTATTTTTTCTATCTAAAACTTCAGATTAATTCGTCATAAGCTACTTTAACACTGTAGACGTGTCCAAAGATGAAGTATCACAAAAGCAGCAATAGTAAATAGAGGCATTAAAGAAATTTACCTTATTTTGTGACTGCCACTTTTTTTTTTTTTGACACTGTAACCGTGCTACTCAGAATCACATGTAAGTGTGACACTAGTCACTTCAGGCTAGATCACCTGTGAAGGAATATGTTACCCTTTAATTGCATTGGTACTGGCTATTGACTAGGTTCCACTTCTTGTACCATTAAAATTGATGGGAATTATTCCATTGACTCCAAGAGGACCTGAATTAGAATTCAAAAACGTAAGAATATGCGTTACACTTGTACAGAAGTGCAATGCAGAGAAAGATAGCACAGCTTTGCATTACAGGGACTTCCTCTGCTGCAGATTAACTCTGGTTCCAGCTCAGGCACTACTTTGTGGCTGACTGTTACTCACCCACAAAATTCCTTCACCTGTATCTGGGCTCTTTAAAGTCAAGCCAAGATCATCTGGACTGCACACAAAACCTGTCCTCTGCAGTTAAATCACCAGGGTGTTGACAAAGCACTCAGCCTGCCCACAGTTCCCCCCAAGTGCCTCGGACAACTAATGCGCTTCCTTTTAACTGAGAAAGAATCAAAGCAACGCAAAGGGCAGATACAGGAGCCAGGACATCATGACATATATGGAGAAATGCAGCACCACTGAGGAGACAAAAACTTGGGTAGGTTTCATTTGGGGGAGAGCTGAAAGGGAAGAGGGAAAAGCAGGTAGCCTCAAAATTTCCTCATGGAGATTTATCAGGAAAAACCCAATAAGCACCTAACACCCCCACAAAACCCCTAGAGATAGAAAATGATATGCAATGTTGCTGTGAGTAAAGTCAACATGCAGCAAAGGATAGGATAAAAAAAAAAAGAAAGGATACCCGACTACAGCAGAAATCAGCATGAGGCAACAGTACTGCAGTACCTGCTTGGACAGGGTTTTCCAAACCATGTAAGGTGCAGAGTGTTTCAATTTGCACAGAAATAAATGGATGCACTGAGAAATACACCTTTTGACTCTATTACCAGAACTATTATTATCTCTAGGTTCATATGAACTCTTCAGGAAGTTAGGTATCATACATTAAAATGTAAAAAATGTAACTAATTATTCATTAAGTAACTAAGGTAAATACATGGAGATAGAAATTAAAAAGAGGTATTATTCCTGAAGAACAGCCCCTGAAATAAACTTGAATTCATGTGATATATAGTAATTTCAAGACAATGAAACTTTAAAGGCTTTACCAAAACAGCAGCCCATTATCTTTAATAGTACAGCAATGGATACAGTAACAGATACTGCAGATACTTTTACATCACAATACAGAGTTGTTAGCACATTAATAATCATCCTTCATCAAGCATGAAACTCGCAGTTAGGAAATACAGCTGCAATAGCAGGATTACACTACTCTCAACATACACCCTGAAGCAAAGAAAACAAATGGGCTTTTTTTCATTAAGTGAGTTTTGGCAAACATCTCTAAAGACAATGTTTTCTTTCCAGAAACAATCCCGAGAGGCTTTTAAGAGTCTCTTTCCTGAGGTAAACCTGGTACATGAATATATTCATACTACTAAATACAGACAGTAATTTTCCAGTACATAGCACCTTCTAATTTTTCAGTAAGACAATCTACATCTAAACCAAGTATTAGTTGTTTCTTTAAATTCTTGTCTTAAAGTAAAATGCTAATCCTACTACACATGTGCTTAGTTTAGTTCAGAAGGATCACTTGCAGCAAAAGGTGAATTAAGCTGGTAGATTGCTACTGGAATCATAATAGACAAAAAATTATTTGCAAGTACCCAACTAAAAGAATTCTTTTAGGAAAGATCCCTTTTAAGATACAACATAGGGAAAATATTCTAAAAGGGGTACCTCCCAATTTAATGTAGAAATGGGCACACTGAAATATTTTATGTGTGTTTTAAGCTATTACATATTTGGATTGTATATTTTTTAATGTGCAAGACATCCTCAATTGGTATATTTTTAGACCAAAAGTTTCTCCATCAGAAACTACACTTGCCCTAGATCTCCTATAGCCATTTATTAAACTCCATTAAAAAAAATAATACCATGTAATCTCAATACAGAATTATCTTGCAGCTCCTTCTTAATATATAGTTACTCTGGCATGAACATATGATATGAATGGGAGAGATCAGTTTCCTAACCATAACCATCTATTGTTATTCCACACCCAGGTCTAGCAGAGGAGACATGGGACCCACAGGAGTCCCACACCCTTCAGAAATGACAAGTGAAGGTGAGGTGATTTACGGTAGTAAGGCACCTGGAGTAGCAGCAGACATCTATTCTCCTAGGCAACAGAATCTCACCTGACACAACCACCAGATTCTGATTTAATCTTCTCAGCAATCATTTAATGTATACAAACAGGAACTACTAATTGGGGGAAAAGAGATCATGAAGGAGACTTGGTATAGGAAATAATCCTACGCTCTAGAGGTGGAAAGAAATAAAGAACTAAAAGGCAGTAACACAGTCTTATTCCCAAGCAGCTGTTTTATGAAACCACAGACTTCCATGAAATTCCGTAGCATAAAACTACCTCTGATTAGCACAAATTTTTAGCATACATTTCACTGCAAACCCAAGAAATTGTGTCTTTTCAGTGCAGGAGGCCAGCAATAAAAATGGCTAAGATTCTCATAACAAAGTTAGGCTGCATCCTAAACACACTACAATATTCATAACCATTATTACACTTACTTTTTGCTTCAAGTATGTGCTTGTTACATATGTGTCGACTCAATACAGACTGTATTTCTTCGTCACAGATTTCCAATCTAATTTCAAATTTAGATCATACTGAAATCTTTCACAGAAGTTCAAAAGATAACAAACATCCCCAAATCTCTCTCACCCTCCATCACAAGGGTATTTCACTCTCCAGGACAGGTGAATTTTCTCTACAAGTTTCTCTCCAATGTCTAAACGTTACTACGCTTTTGAAAAATCATACATCTTGTTCAAATAATCAAATTTTTAGATTAAAAGAGAATAAATACCCAGCAACAATATAGAGTACAAACAAAAATCAGAACAAAATTGGTTTGCATCAAAGCAAAGAGAAAAAATTCCTCAGAAACCTAACATTGGGAAGCTATGGGAACAGCCCACAAGCATGATACCCAGGCTCCTGAGCAGAGTAAATCCTGGCCATGCAAAACCCAGGCTGTGAATTAGACATCAGAAGCAACAGTGAGGAAATAAAGGGGATTTTGTTTTCTGGTTTGGAATTTAATGGGTAAGTGTGTAGGTAATTACTAGCAATGTCAAGATAACTATGCCCTGTTGTCTCCTGCTGAAATCTGCTCTGGCAGATTACTGAAACAAGCTCTGGCTAAACCTCATCTTTCACGACGTGCACTATGCAAGAAAGAAGCTTAGAGTTATGTTAACTTCATAGCAAATGAAGTCTTTTCCTGCAAGGCAGGATTCTTCAGAGGCTGGGTAAGATGAAACAATTTATAAGCCTCTTTATTTTTGTCCTTGGTCAAGAGAGACTGAGCTTAAAATTTGTTTGTTTGGTCTATTGTGATGTTTCATGCTGCAGAAGTAACAGCCTCCACCAGCTCTTTATGCACTTCAAAGTTCAGAAACTGCTCCCTCCCAACCCACATTCTAGAAAACAACTTTAAATATAGCATAGTCATGTACAGACAAGTTTGCTAGTCTGGGGTGAATTAAACCATATACCTTCTGGTGCTTCTTTTCCAAGAGCTTTGGGGTAGCTGCAGGCTAAATAGCATTATGCAGTTCAACTTCCACTTCTAAGTGTCAAATGCACAAGCATTTCATGGATTGAGGCTATGACTTGCAATTGTTTTCAAACTAGGTTGTCTCTTGAAGCAAGCAGTGGCTTTGCTTTAAGGCATTCATTCCTCACTTTCCTTCCAGTGCTAACCTTTCCCTCTGACATCCTTCAGACAAAAGTTTTTTTTCTCCCATGCAAATAGGATCAGGCAATCACATAGTTATCATGTTGCACAAAATATGGGATAATTGGAAGGATGATAAATTTTTTTTTATTGTTTTCTCATTCCTCTACTGAATTTTGCAAGGGGCAAAGCAAATCAAATTGCAAGGGGCAAAGCAACTATGAAGCATGACCTGGAAAATACACAGTGCTGAGTGACGACTTTTAGATACCTGGTGAAACTCTGAACTCAGACTACAGCCAGATATCATATATATTCCATACTTCAAGATTACAAAGAAACAGCAAATGCCACTAGTCAAGCAGAACTATTTCCCAGAGCACTGAAGGGTTAAAAAGTCTCAGTACAGGTGTGGAAACCATGGAACTCATCCATGTATTCAATATTTAGCCCAATAAAGTGTTCTTGAAGAGTGTGAGTTTTTAAAAACAGATGAAAAGGCAAAATAGCATTAATTCACTGCATTATTTTGGAGAGCAACATAATTCCCTAATTCCGCTGCATTTTATGCTTCTTTTGGAATAATCAAACAAAATCCCAGTTAGCACAAACATATCTCTATATTCCTTACCTTTAACATAGTGAATTCATATGGCTGATAACCTTTGAAACTTTCATGGATGGCTGCCATCGTGTGTGAAGTTTTTTCCCAAAAATGAAGAAGTGTTATCTGTAAGGGATGAAATTTCAATGCAATGTCAGCTTTAATACCAATCTGCTTTCAGGGAAAATCTCACATCTCCCCTCCAATACTAGTTACAGTTCTTACAGCTGAATATTGCCATGGCAACCTCTTAAAAAAACATATATTAACAGAAAATCTTTATTTTGGAGGTCAACATTTTCTTTGGATACCTGGTATGTTGTTAACACATGAGAAAGGAGGTTGCATCTGCTTGCTCCCAAAAGATCCACTTTTTGACAGACATCAGTTTTCAGTTTGTCAAAGTTGAGTTTTGCATGTCGCACTTGAGCTTGAACCTGCAAACAAAGGGACAATTGTTCATGTAGTCAATTCTTTTTTTTTCCTGTGTTTCTCACAGAAGAGCAAATGAACACAACTTTTAGGTAAATCAGACAACTGAGAGGACTCAATTAGAATTTATATAGAACTTTAATATAGCATCAATCCCACTGAAAATAAGATATAGCAGGCTGAGATATGCTAAAATATGGCTGTTGCTATCTTCTATGTTACTATTTTTCTAACAATATTCAGTGAAGTTTTGTTTGTAACCTCTTTTTGCAAGATGAATATTAGTATTAAACATATAGTGAGAAGGCAATAATTGGAAAACCTACTCATTTTGGTATCCCTTAAAGAAATACCAATTCAAAGGTTGACCAACAAATTTGGAACTCAAAGTTTACTACATAATATACAGGTGAACAGGCAGAAACATCTCCTTGTACCTATTACAGTAGGAGACAAATTACACTGACAAACTTTAAAGCCGATCCTCAACTCTTGTTGACAATACAGCATGTCAGTAACTTTGAACTGCTACAAAAATTTCACTTATTGAAGTTTTTCTTCTAAGACAGGGTACTTTTCTTGTAAACAATTTAACTTTTAAAGGGTTTTAGTTTTTCACATTATTCTCCTACTGTCTGTCACATAGATACAAGAAAGCCTCTGGTACACAAGCCACACATGTTTGACAACACCTCTGGTATTCTCATGTTTAGGTATCAGGGTAAAAAGATGATGTAGGCATTTATACTCAGGGTCCCCGTTTTTATGTCAGCTTTGTACAAAATTTGTTTATAACAAAATTTGTATACAAAATTCAATTTTCTTCCATGGAAATGTGAAACAACCAAACCACAAACATAATTATTTTCCTGTAACTCTTTCACAGTTACAATAAAATATTTACCCCCCAAAAATCTGCGCAGTAGGAAAAAAACCACTTAAAGCAAATTAAATATATTTCCTTTCCTTTACTGGCCAAACTTGGAGAAGAAAGTGATTTTGTTCAGAATATGCAGACTCCATCACACAAGATCTGACAAGCATGTATGCTCCTCATCTTTACAAGTGAATCCAGAACCTTGCAGGAAGGACTTGTGCAGGAAGGACAAATACATACCTCATAATGCAATTCAGAATGTTAGGGTTAGCATATGACCAACCTTGTTTTCACAGACTCAGGATATATGAGACTTCCAATCAGCTACAAACCCAGCAAAAGATCACAAATTCATCAGATGACCTAATCACACAAATTGTGGGACTTATGGGATACTGGATACGTGGCAACCTTTTTTTCACTGATCAGATCAGCTCTGCAGAAGTAATATAATAGGGTAGCACATATCATAGGCCTGATATAAGGAAGAAACTACCATAATTTAGAATTTCTGATAAATGCAGCATCTCATCTGTGAGATTTGAATTACAGAAAATGATGTCTAGAAAAATAATACTTTTTTTTTTTTTTTTAATAAAGAAACAGCAGTGACACTATACCTTTATAGGATAACTTTTTGGTTAGTCTATTCATACAGAAGGGGAAGTCTTGTCCACACATTACACCAAGCTATTAATCAACAAATCTTGAGTTCTGGGTACAACAACCATGTCTCAAACTTGTGACCTGATCCAGTGCTCTAACCACAAGACTATATCAACTTACTGATGACTTGCTTTCTTGTTTTTTCAAACTGAAGAGTTTCAAACCAAAGAGGGGTGTCCAGAGCTGGCAGAGTTCTGGGGTAGTTAGGAGATGTTTTGGTGAAGTAGAGACAGATTTTAATTCCCTCAGGAAGGAAGAAATTGCTCCTATGTCTTTCACTCCTTAGGCACAACAAATGTTAAGCTATGATACAAAAAGCAAAAAGCAGCTACTGCCAAGGTATCTCCCTACAACGCACAGTGTTTGGTGAAAAGCCTCACCCAGTCAGATCTACACTGGCATGAGCTGAGGCTGCCTCTTACTTTGGGGTCCTCAAGGGACTCTACTAGTTTTAGCTCATGCCTGGTGAAAGCCCAAGGAAGGCACTGTGCTATCCATGCCAGGAGTTCTACCCCATGCATGAACTCTCTAGTCAAAACAGCAGGTGGGTGAAGAGCTTATGAGCTTCCAAAATTAAGCAGCAATGGAAAAGGATGGGGGCAGTGGCAGGAGTGGTGAAGCTTTATCCAGTGCTCAATAAAACACCTTTGTCCTGCATTAGGTCCTTAAATTCTTTATTTGCTTTAGCTGTGAGTGACTGAGAGCACAGATTTACAACTTCAGTCTAAAAATGAGAACTGTGAAAAAAAAGCAACAAAAAAACCCAAACCCAAACCCAAACCCCATGGGCCTATGCAAAAACAAACTTCTAACTGAAATCCAAACATGAGATTACCTGCAGCTTTTGCCAGAAAGAACTGCTACAACAGGAAGGTATTTAAGTAAGAGATGTTGTAGGGTTTTGAAAAACTTAGTGAGACTGAAGACTGAAGTCTGATCTCAGTTGCGGCTATGAAATTCCAGAGAAATTCAACCACTGTCAGCAGAAGTGGATCACATGTAAAACTATATTTTACAATGGTGCAACTGAGATCAGAATCCCTTTCTTAGTCAGTATATCATAGCACTGGTGAAAACACAGTAAGAACAGCTGTAGCTTTGTAAACCAATAATCCAAGTAAGTAAAGAATGTTAGTTCTGGGGAATATAAATACTCTGTCAGAGATGGTGGGCCACAAGAAAAGGAAAAATAAAGTTCTACTAAATGTAATTATTAATTTCTACAGCCTCAAGTCTGCACAAAGACTTTATACTACAGACTGGAATTTGAGTCCACCTCATGTCTCCAACTACCCAGAAGAGAAAAAAGTCCAGAAAACCAAAAACCTGTGAAATTTGAGTTGCAGTCTTCCTGCATACAGTCTGCAGGGACATTTGGCAAGAAACAATGTCAGCATCTATCTTAACTGAACACGTGATTAGTTTCTCTTTTAAAAGCTAGAGCATTCATAAGGAGGTGATCCACAAAGCAATGTGAAATACAAACCTGTATGTTTGACAAGACCATGTGTGTTATCAAATGCCACACATTTCTCTTGCCAACCAGTGAAGATACAATACTATAATAATTATTAAATTAAGAATGCTTTTAGGTTTTTTGATATATAGAAAGTTTATTGAGCAGAAGCACTCCCTATTTTGCAGCAGCAGTGCACGTAAGCGAAGAACACCAGTTACTGCATCAGCATGACATGACCTTCTGCCTTTTACGTATGCCAATAAATGCATTTTCAATTCAAATTATTATCAGACACCTTTTAAGATTACTTGTGGCTTCAGGAATTAAGTATAAAAGCTTAGTACTTACAAAGCATAATCTACTCAATAATAACCTTTGGTTTTCTACTTAGGGGAAAGCTAATGTAATACACACTAATCTCCTTTCTCTACAATTAGTCTCCAAGACATGAGAAGCAGGACCTCTTTGTGGTCTCACTAGTGCACATTTTTATTCATACATTTAACTTAATTAAAGCTGAACATACACAATTTCTTCAAATGCCTGGCCCGGAAAGTGTCAGGATTTTACTGACTATAAGAGAACCATACCAATCCAAATGCAACTTGGACATTTTACAATGAAAGAGCTCCTAAGCATCTAAAACTGTAGGTGTTAGTTTTAAGGTTTATGCTGTACAAGAAAAGCTTATGGTACTACTGACATAAAAAAATTATTACTCTTCATCTTTTTATTTTCTAAGCAGCAACCTGCTTTTAATTTCCCAACACAAACATCTAAGTACAATTTTTATGGAACAGAATTCTTTAAAGAGAGCACATAAGAAAACATAGATTTGGAAAGCAGTATCTTACTAAATCAATAGCTTGATAAATTATAAGATGCCAAACTGAAAATAATTTCAAGACTAAAATAAATAAGTAAATAAAGAAATGTTAAAAGCCTAGGGGCTTGAAAATCGGATATTGGAATGTTTGATTATGAGGGCCAATATTTGCTAACATAGGTTCCTAAACCTGTATTTCTAAACCAGAGAAGTACCAATCTTCAAGACTGCTAATATAAAGCCTCCAAATGTTCAGACCCAGTTAAAAAATCCTATTCAGTACATTCAGTTCCTAAAATATGGATTTCTCATGTATTTCCAAGGAATCTTTATATCCTCTATGGTACATCCGTGTTATTAGTTTCTTCTACTCCACCATAAAATACAAAATTTATTTTTAGTAGTAGCCCAATCTCAGGGACAGTGCCTCTAGTGAAGCATCATCTCCAAAAGAAAAGTTGGATAAATGTGCTAACTCACTTTACATACAATATATTTTTTGTCTCAGCATTTCCAGCAGAGAAGCAGAAACAGATGCTTCCAGTCTAATTTGTCACCCAGCCTTTCACTTACTCGATCTGAAAAGCATGCACAGCATGTGTACAGGCTGGAAGGAGGAGGGTAAGTAAATCAAGAGGGAAAAATGCCTGGAATATAGCAAGCCTTCCTGTTGGGGGCTCTGGGTAAACTCTACCAGCAGATGGAATCAGCACAAATCTCTGCATTAAATAAGTATAGCACCCTCTGGCATACCTGATCATTGCAAAGACTACATGAAAATTAAATTCAAACTGAAGTAGGCAGCACTTTGAGGACAAAATATTTAGAGCATAGTGTATCTTGCAGCATGTCTGCATATGGCACAGAAAGCATAAGGAACTAGATTCTCAGTTCCTATGAAACTGTAATAACTGCAATAACTTTATACCATGAGTGGTGTTATGACAACCAGCACCCATTACACCTTTACACGAGCATATATAAGCTAGAGTTTTTTTATTTTTACTTTTTAAATTCAAGATTTATGCTGGGTAGTTAGAGAACAGAAAAGGTAATGTTTTACACAAAATAATGCCTGTAGCTTAAACTTCTCCATGTGCAATCCAAGAACGTCCAACATCATGTACAGTACTGAACCTGAATTCAGTGAGCTTTGCTGTGTTCTATATTTTACAGACTATGCTTTGACTCAACTGTTCCCTTGGGTTGGACTAGTATTTACCACATTCATTAATCTCTGCCCATCAACTTGTAGAAGTAACACATAAGAACAATGATTAAAGAGGTAGCATACTTGTTTGTCTGTTTCAGTCCCTGTTATTAAAATATTAATTTATGATCTGATGAGAAACACTGATAGAAATTAATTTTAGGATATTAAATTTATAAAGTGAGAAACTCCTAGCTAAAGAGGAAAACTTCTTGGACAGTGTAATAGATCCAAATAATACCACTTGGGTCTGAAGCTGAGTAGACGTACATCAGACTTGTTGAAAAAACAAAACTATTCTTCAGATATGAATTTAAGTAACCTAAAGTGCATAATGACAGTTCCAATGACACATTTCTTAAATTTGCCATTTTGTACTTAATTACAAATGCCTGTGCTTATGCACACATCCCCATGCACCCT
>JBCJKH010034937.1:0-14794 GCA_039877255.1 Loriculus beryllinus
GGGAAACTGCTAGCCCTCACAGACCTCTGCATACTGACTGAGTAGCAGTGCCTATGTCATCTAGCATGGTTATGTCAGTCTAGCAGAACTTATGACCTCTTCTATGCAGCTAGGTAACTTTCAAGCTATATCACAAACACATACAGGACACATCTATGGTTTTATTAAAGACATGGATTAGGTTACAATAGCACTAAGATCTTGGGAAAGGAAAAGCTCAATACATAAAGTAACAGTCATCAAGAGAAATAACGTGAATGAGCAGAATGACAATCTCCAAGTACTTCTGGCTAGGTTGCTAGACGTCAGTTAAAATCTGTTTTCTCTGTCTCAGTCTGGAGATATTTTGTTACTAAACCCTTGTTAGTGAGCAGCAAGGCCCCAGACCAGAACATAAAAGAATAAAGTAGAATTGCATTAATGCAATTATTATGCATTAATACATCATATATTCACATCTTGTTCAAAATCAAATAACTGTAGTGGATTTAATTACATACACTTAATGAGCACTTGAGGGCTAAAGCCTTAATTTTTTTTTATATATGTATGAGAAAGATGCTGCTTTTTGCTCTCTTGAGCAACAAGAATGATCATTACAGTTTGGTCTGCTTTGTAAACCCTGGGCACATGCACTGGAAGTACATTTTATTTATGCAATCTATGTTGTAGAAATGTCTACTGAGAAAAAGCAGAGACTAACTCTAAAATCTTTTTCTGCACTTCCTAGCCTAAACCCACAGACTGTTGTCTTCATTGAGCAACGACATCTGTGACCCTGGATAAACAGATGTGTGAAGTATACTAGACATCAGAAAGGAAACATCAGAAAGGTGAAGACGTGAGTCTTCAGCAACTCCAGAGGGAAATTGGAAGAGATAACAAATGCAATATGTGTTTGTGAACAGGGTGTGCATGAGGAAAAAAAAATTATATATAAATTGTTTAATTTGGAATGATAAAGAAAAACTCTAGGAAGAAAAGTACAATATTGTGTGTGCCTGTTATACTTCTGTTTTCTTTAACAGCATTCCTTATTTGTAACAGAGTTGACGACTTAGGGTTTTCCCAGGAATCATTTCATAGTTCTAGATGCTGATTTATACTGAATCTCATGGGTTTGCTATCAAGGGGATACTGGATTAGTTGAATAGTAACTGGGTATAATTCTTGTCTATGGCCATGTTATAACAATTCACAAGATGAAAGTCTAGCTCCAGGAGATCAAATAAGAGGTTTTTATTTGAATTCAGGACTTTGCCCTGTTCTTGATTTTGGCTTGTTTGTTGTTTCTTTTTCTTTTTCTCCCACAGCTTGATCAGAGAAGGGGAAAGAAATAAAAAGTGCTGTTATATTGGCTGGTTTGTATTTGCATTAGAACTGAGAACTCCCAACCTTGTAATCTTGTGATGTAATCTTGTTTTTAAAGCCTGAAATAATGATATACGCTACTTGAAAAAGTAGTTTGACTAAGTGTTCTAATTTCAGAAGATAAATGAATAGAAAGTTAATTATTTTAAAAAACTATTTATGCTTTTAAGCCCATGAGATGATGCTTTGGGATCTGACCTATAGTACCAGAATGCTTGGAATAACCAGTCTTGGATCTCCCCAGGTTTCTCAAATTCTTCAAAACAGCATTCTTGATGCTGCACAAGGTGGCTAGAGGTCTTTGTTCTTTCCATCCAAATCTAGTGTTAAAACAAAATCAGAGCTGAGAAACAGTGATTAAATAGAAAAGGATAGTTCAGACAACACACTCAAAATTCTAAAAAGCTTTACTCCATTCTCTCTTTTTCCTGAACCACAAATGACTCCGATTCAGCCAGCTCCATTTCTGTGTCACTGCATAGCCACCAGCTTGCATGCTTCTCATTGGTTGAGGTTAATTTTTCATTCAAGTGTATCAAACCCCATATTTTTCAGAGCATTGTTAAAATCAATCGTGATTACAGATTCCTGGTCTAACCCGCAGCCCTGCTGCAGCCACACTAACTCATGATTTTGTTATCCTTTTGCTCTGGTGATTTAAATGAAATATTTTATTGATTTTCAGACACTTACCATGGTGGCCAGGTATGTAGGAGGGCCTGGGGCCGGGGAGAGAAGTTCAGGGTTAAAATTTATGGTACCAAGCAAAGCTTTGGATTACAGAAGATGAAAGCAAACCTGGGAAATGGAGGAGTGAAAATCTGGATATGGATGAGACCATACTTCCTTGGGGAAGGCTGTGGGTTGGGAGAGAAGGGTCGAGTGCAGCAGCAGGACGATCCACCTGAAGCCAGCATGACACTCGGCAAGCTGTGCTGCCTATGTTGCTCCCCATGACAATGCTGAGGTAACTCATGTGAGGTTGGGTGAGGTACCAGCTGGGATGGGCAGAGCATCCTGTTGCTCTGCTGCATCACATTCACACACACTCCTGCACCAGCCGGAGCTATGATATTCATTTCCAACCACAGCTAATCACAGCATCATAGAAGGGTTTGGGCTGGAAGCAACCTTAAAGATCATCCAGTTTCAATTCCCCTGCCATGGGCAGGGACACCTTCCACTAGACCAGGCTGCTGAAAGCCCTATCCAACATGGCCTTGAACACTGCCAGGGATGGGGCAGCCACAGCTTCTCTGGACACCCTGTGCCAGGACCTCACCACCATCACAGTAAAGAATTTTTTCCTAATATCTAATCTAATACAGTTAAGCCTGTATTGCTCATTTTTGTATCATAGCTAAGGCCAAGGTGCCAGTTTTGTGCCTGGCAATGTGTCTTCCTCTTTCAGAGGATCTCACATGGGTACGTGAGATATCTGAAATTTGGTTTTAGAATGCCAAGTTGTTTTGAATCATTTCTTTCCTCTTTCACGGTAGGAGAAAGCTAGTCTCAGCAATCCATTAGCTGTGTCTGAAACACTAGTCATGCCTGTCAAATGAAGGCAATTGCTTTGCCATGCTGTTACCAGCCAGGTGGGTGTCTCCTTAGTGTCTAGTCATGTGATGCTGTGATGGCATGTGGGTTGGAGCAGCCTGTCTTAAAAGGCTGTCATAGATCTATATAGAGGGAATGATTATTCACTGTTTTTCCTGACACAAAAAGAGGGGCAACCAAGTGGAATTATTAGGTAGCAAGCATAAAATAAAAGCTAGTATGTTTTTCTACAGAAAGCATAATAAAGTTGTGTCGCCTACTGTAATAAGATGTATCTATAAATGAAGGTACCAATATAACTGCTGGCTCAGGAAGTCTCGAAACCTAGGGTGTTGGAAACTGGGAACAAACACTGTTCAGACTTACTTAAACTCCTTCTCTTCACTTCTGTTACTGGCTGTCATGAGAATTAGTTGAGGCAGAGCACCTGATCTAGGGATATTTGTCTGGACCATATGGCAATTCCCACTTTATCAGCTTGCAGAGTTGGAGGTTTGCAGGAGTTTAATTATTTTGGCATGAAATAGTTCAGGAGTTATTATTGGTACTCCATTTTTTTTCATGAGTGTTCCACCAGCTAAGTGCCTGTGGCCTTGAATATAGTAAGTTCCAACCAACCAAACACCTCCCACTCTTTCCAAACCTGTTGCAACAGCATATGAAATAGATTCTTCATTGTGTTGCTGTGACACTATGGGCACAAAAGCAACTGTTCATCTGACAGTACAGGATCCAACAGTGTTTTCAAATTGTTAAAGCATCTGTGATCAATAGAGGTGAAAACTGGCTACCTAATGTATGCCATTCTTTTCAGGTACCTAATCCAGTACTACGCTTTACCTGGAAACAATTCAGTACCAAGCATTTTAAAGAGGCAACTTTTTTCTCCCTTTACTATCCTTTAAAAGGATATTGTTTAAACAGTAAATTAATATAAAGTGGTGTATTTAGAACTTTAGCAAAATGTGAGTTTGACTCTGTAAAGCTCCAGGAAGCAATGACATGGCCTGAGTTTATGTCTAGCCAGTGAAACCAGCGTAAACTGAAGGTTCTCAGATCATCAGTGAGAAAGCCTTAAGGTTCCCATTGCAAATGACCATTTTTCCTAAATGAAAGAGAGAGAATAGATCTTGACTTCTAGGTTAAAAACAAAACAAAAACAACCCTCTCCCCCCTCCCCCCCGCCCCCCAAAAGCCTCAAAGCTTTTGGACTCACATTACAGAAGACTAGTGTTATATTGGAAGAATCAGCATTATATTAAGTAGAATTTTGTCTTGAGGCAGGGCTCTGAGTTCTAGAAATGCTTTGTAATCTTGTTCATCTCAGCCATACTGATCCTTCAGCACACAAAGAGGACTTGTGAGGTATGGTAAACTGAGTGATAAAGTTGTTGGATCATAAATGCTGGGTATACCATTCCACCAGTTAGAAGTGCTGGAACTGTTCTTTATGCATAAAATACACGAAGTCCTTTATTTTTCACTTGTGATTTTTTTAAATAATTTTTATTCTGATGTCTGTGAATATTTTTGTTTGCATTTAGCTCTCATGGGCATTTTTAGCCCTTGGGCAGCTGCAGACTCTTACCCCAGGGAGGACTTCCCAGCGCTGAAGGAACTATGGGTGGAAACTTAGGCAGATGTAGCAGCATGAAGGCAAGGCCAGCAACTCTACTTGGATTTTCTTCTGCAAACACTGGTAGCATCTTAGTCTCCAAAAAACTGTTTCAATTTAGATGTGTTGAGAGGCATAGGACTTGATTTTCATCTGCTTATCTTAGGAATGTAAAAAGAGTGAAGATCCAACGCAGCAAAAGGCTGAAGTATGTGGCAGGGGATAAAGTAGCCTATGGTGGCCCTACCAATCACATTGGTGAAAACAAGAATGGCTTGTTCAACTGAGGGCCAGTCTTCAAGCTGCCTCAGTCAATCTGGACCACATGCACTGTTTCTCCCCACTTAATATCAAATGCAGCAGCCATTTGCTCTACTGGCCCATTACTAGGAGGTAAGATGGGCTCTCTTGTAGAGTTCTACTGGGGGTTGCTCTGCACAGCCCCTGCATCTGTGCACCCCAGCTGAATAACTGGGGGCTCAGAAGGGCCAAATGTAAAGCCAGCAAGCACTGATTGGTTTTTGTCTATTAAAATTGGGCAGCTGCCAAGTGAATCATTCAGACTTGTTCTTGGAAGCAGTAGGATGAGAAGGGGAGCTCTACAAAGACTGGGACCAGGCAAAGGTTTGTACTCAGCAGCCCAGCACGAATGAACTCAAAGCTCAGGCTGACAGGATGGTGGGAGTCAAATTGGGAATGAGCTGTGGATGAGGACTAGTGGGTAACTTTGGAGTTAACCTTTATGACAGGTGAAGATAGCTGAGCTGCATGGGGAAGCATTAGTGGGTGGGTATAGTCTGACCAGTGGTTCTTGCAAATGTTACTGAGATAGGACTCAGATCACAGTGAAATTTTTTTGACATTTTCATGTGACACACGTCATTTCACTTAGTGTGATGAATTTGTTGCATTTGAATGGAATTTATCCTCACCTTGATTAAAATCTTCATGCTTTGTTTTTCAATTGAATCTGCACAGGACAGGAACAAACAGACTGGAACAAGGTGGAGAAAGCTGGTCTCCACTGAAAATTCAGAGAGAAGTCCTTGGGTGCATATGACTAATATTGATTTTAATATATTGCTAGTCTCTTTAAGTAGTTGTGTAAGACTGTAAGACAGTCAAGTATTCTTTCGTCTTAGTTATTTAAGTTACAGGGTATACATAATTTGTGGCTTCTGACAGCCATGCATGCAACTACTGAAACACCAGCAACCATGTTAAGATGTCGGTCTGTGTGAGTGACCTTCTGGTTTCTCTACAAATTCTACTAAAATTACTTTTGGACTGCAAGGGGCTCATGAGGTAAAGGCATTTGTACAGGGTTTCCTGTTTTTTCCCTGTCCATGTATTTCTATCTAGACTGTGGACCAGTTTATGCAAATAAAATAAATTAAGAAATTAATATGTGCCAGAGACTATATAAAATATAAAGAACTTAGTGGAATCTGTAAGAATGCTCAAATTCTTATACTGTGTTCCCAGTATTATAAACCTAAACTTTACTTAACTCAAAAAAGCCAAGCTTAGAACAATTTTGTCTTTTAAGTTGCCTCCACACTTTAACACAGAGTAAACCATTCCCTCTGAATGAACCCAACTTTTTAGAACAACACCACAAATGAAAGTAGCTTAAATTGTCTGAGATCTGAAATACAGCCTATACTACTCCTTGAATAAGTGTTTAATATCCTTTCTTATCTGGCTGCCTGTTTACTTGCTGTGATACAACGTTTTCTGTGGGACTGTTCAAGCTTTTCCGTAAGTGCAGTGCAGATGCAATGCTTAAGCCTCAAGATTTATGGATTTACTGGCAAAACAGCTAGTAGACAACCCCTAATTATTACCTTCTGGGCATTGCAGATGGTGTTTCAGAAGCTTGCGGCTTTTTTTCTCACCTTTAAATAGTGATTTAAGACTTCTTTATGTTTATACAAAGGCTAGAATTAAATCTCTATTAGTTCTGATTGAAATGTTTTCCACTGTAGTAGTAGCAGACAGATCGGGTTAAAATTCAGCTATGTATCCTTAATTGAATAAAAATCACTTTGCTTGTTTCACTAGATTTTTTTTTTTTTTGGTGTGTTGAAAACATCCTCCTCCTAACCACTTTAAAATTTTCTTCTAGGGGAATTCAGATTTTACTGACAAACTGTTATTGAGCACCTGTCCTATGAAGACAGGCTGAGAGAGTGAAGGTTGTTCAGCCTGAAGAAAAGACTGTGAGGAGACCTTAGAGTGGCCTTCCAGTACCTAAAGGAAGACTACAGGAAATCTGGAGAGGGACTTTTTGCAAAGTCATATAGAGGTAGGACAAGGGGGAATGGATTTAAACTGAAAGAGGGGAGATTTAGGTTAGATATTAGAAAAAAAAATCTTTACTGTGAGGGTGGTGATGCACTGGCACAGGTTGCCCATAGAAGCTGTGGCTGCCCCATCCCTGTAAGCGTCCAAGACCAGGCTGAATGGGGCTTTGAGCAATCTGGTCTAGTGGAAAGTGTCCCTGCTTTTGGAGGGGGGATGGAATTAAGCAATCTTAAAGGTTCCTTCCAACCCAAACCGTTCTGTGATTCTATGTTTCTGTGAAAACTAATCAAAATGCCAGAGCCACGATCTCATTAAGAAATTGTTTATCAAGAGTAGTTGGTGGTAATGAGGTTTAAGGTCAGTCATGGAATCCTTTACACTGCATTTGGTTCCTGGAAGACATGGGATCATCCTGAATGATACCTTCCCAGCTGGCTTGTGGCTTTGTGGTTTGTGGCTTTGTGGTTTGTGGAATAAAAAGGAAAAAGCAATCCATCGGGATAATGCTCCGCATGTACTCACATTAATTAACTAATTCTCTTGTGAATAAGGTGCTTTTTTCAATTTACAGCAAATAAAGCAGGGAAAAGAAGTTTCAGAAAACCATTTTCTGACAGTCTTTGGCTTTTGTGTCGCCCTGCTGCCCATATAAGCAGAAATTAAACCAGCAATAATCTGACAGTTACTGATCCAAGTAATAAATAAATAGGATATGCATGTATAGGTCCAAGTAGACCGCATGCATCCCACCCAGCAAAACTGGTTTTATGTGTTTGTCAAAAAAGAAAAAAAAAAGAAGGGTTTTATTTCATTTTAGCTGCTTATGTTATTTGGTTCTCTGCAGCATTTAGATGATATCTGTTTGTTGCTGACAAAACAAACTGAATTTATGTTGCTGAATGTTGCTGATGACATCATCACAATGAGTCATTAAAATAATTAAAATGAGTCAATGAAGTGAGTCATCAAGTGAAAGAGGGTTACACCTGCAACCAGCTGCTGTCCTTGTGTTATGCAATTGAATTTTGGTGATGGGCTCAAAACTTTGGGCTGTCATGCTGAGGTGTTTCTTAACAGCTCATACCGCAACCTGAGCTGTTACATTTAGTGCTGCTGAATGAGTCTTTGTAATTGAATGAACTTGTTAGTCACAGAAAATAGAATCTGCCACACAGAAAGGGAACACTCTTTTTTGAAAAGAAGTGCTCTTTTAGAAAAGTTTTCAGAAGTGTATCCTTGGGCAGAAATTATAGAGATATCAAAGTTAGCCTTCAACACTACTATGGAGATACAGACTGCTTTCCAGATTTGAGCTCATTTACACCTTTATTCTTTCCCTGGTAATTTTTTTTCATTTATGTAAATTAAAATTGTTTGTTTTTTAAAGTTATATTTGATAATTATATATTTTGATATAAATATCTATGTAATTGAAGCACTCAGGCTTTTTAAGGAGGGGCATAATTATAGGCATATATATATAATATATATATAATGCCTGCCACACCTGTTTCTTCTTGCTACAGATAGTGCCTTTATGATGTAAAAAAAAGAAAATACAAGTCGTATCATTATTTACTATGTGTTTGGTATTATTTGCCAAATACTGAAGGTCATAAATCGTTTCAGAACTTCTGCTGATTGAAGATACTTCACTCATTCTGAGGAAAAATTTCGTGCGTGTTTTATTGTTTTTTTCATACTGTAAGATGCAGCAGTTAAAGCCTGAAGTTTGCAAACTTGGATACCTAAACTGACTTCACTTCTCTTTCTCTTTCCAGATTTGTTGAACGTTTTGCTTGATTTCAGATACCTAAACATAACTTTTGTTGTACACTTTTACAAAACCTTTTATGAAGACTTGGGCCTTTTGGTATTTGTATCAGGTTTTGGACATTTTAGACTACAAGAGAAAATATAGATTCTTTTGAACGCTTTTTAATGATGCTTTTTCCCATTTATTACTATGATATAAACAAACTTTCAAGAAAACACATTTACAGTTCTTGGTTGATCAAGAGCATTTTTCAGAGAGCACCAATAGATCCATAATTCAATAGCAGATTAATAGCTCAATATAAATGCACCGAGGCAGAATATTTAAAAATAATCATCTCATTAAAAATGTCATGATGTTTTTGGAACATTATCAGTCTTTGTTCTGTTTTTTTATGATATAAATTTTTCCTTTCATTTCTGGACTAACGAATCAGGTTAACAGGGCAAATAAGCAACATGCTGAACATGCCACCTGTAGCAGATACCTGTAGAAATAATGTCAATGGTCCAGGAGACATCAGTGGCTTAGCTACTTACAGATAGGTGCCGTAATATACAGCTTTTTTGCATGCTTGGCCCAGTACTGGGCTGAGGACTCAGTAGCAGGTGAGAGATGTGAGTCTTAGGGGGCCTCTAGAGAAAAGGCCCCTGCTTTCCAGGTGCATGGCAATACATGTGAAGCAAGCAGAAACTTCAGAAGGAAATGAGGTTATAAACTGCATTTTTAAATACATAAAATCATGGTGGTGCTTGTTGAGCATGCTGCTATGGTGCTGTTCTGCAGCCATTGAAGAGTAAGACGTGCAAGAGCTATGTCTGCTTCTCAGAAGGGTTTAGAAAGATGGTGGCACCCAGTTATTTCAGGAAAACACTGAAGAAGTCTCCTGGATTGATTTGTTTTCTTTAAAGAGTTTGAGCTGTTTCATAAGTGTAAGATGATGGAGGAGGAAAGTCACACCTCTTTCCTGCCTTCCCAGTGCTTTTCGTGAGTAGGCTTTAGAGGTTCACTAAGGAATTAAGGGGTTTAGCTTTTCTTACAAGTTATCCAGCAGAAATTTATGCTATGAAACAAAATGCCTTTTCTAGATAGATTACACAAATTTGTTCCATGAGTCTATCTCAGAATCTGACAGCTCACAGAGAGGGTACCAATGTAAACTGCCTTTTCTTCTGTGATAAGCTTCTATTTTGAAAGTGATTTACAATTCCCAGACAGAAAATCAGAGCAAAAGAACTGTAAAAAATTATTATTGCTATCATATCATCTTTCTCTGTGGACTTCTGAGTATTTAGTAAGTAAAAGAGAGAAAATCCATCTTCTCTAGGTAGTACATCATCTACACACTGATGGCAATCTTTCATTTCACTTTGGCTTGCATGAGCAAGGAGATACTATTTCTGTGGGAAAACCTCAATCCATTTCCTCTTATAGTGATAGATTATTATGACATATGTATGTCTTATTTGGAGCTTTCTAGAGAAAGCACTGTGTTTTTAGTCTGTTTTTTTAGCACACAACATAGCAGCAGTAAGAAAAACCCCAGATTTGTGAAAATGCTGAACTTTTGCATTAAAATTCTCTTTTCCCTAACTGCTGGTGTCAGAATATTTCAAATAAATACATCCTCCAAAAAATAACGCCTCAAGCTGAATTCACTGCCTTGCTTTATCTTTGCTTTCAAGTTAAATAAGACAAGATGAAAATCAAGAGTAGTTTTCTTCCTGTTCCTTTCTCAGCTTGAATGTTTCAAAAGTCTTAAGGGAAATTCTCCATGGACTCTAATAGGCAGTTTCAGTAATGCAGCAGTGTTATAGATTCTTGATTTTTCTGCAAGGTGGACCATGATTTAAGAGACAGATCTTCTTTTATTGGACTTATTCTTCTATTAAGGAGTTTCTGCCTTCCTGGAAAAATCCTTATTTCTATCATTGATTGATGTTTTCAGTGAATCACAGCTTAAAACCTGGTTTAAGGGTTAGGTAATTCTTGGTGATATGATTTAATATTTCCAGACAATAACTTTTGCCTTTAAAATCTAAAATAACAACATATTTCAGGAGATGGTGCAGGCTTTGTTGTTTCACCGGTGTTGCTGAATGCAGGACAACTGATCACAACCAGCGAGAATCCTGGAGCAATGGTCAGGAGAATTCTCTTGTAGGAAAATAAAAAAACCCAAAAAATAAAAAGTCAGAAAGCTTCTCCTGAGCTTCTACTATGCCAAGGCCCCTCAGAAAACAAATAGCCAGCAAAGTCACTAGTCTTCCTCCAAGTAGACATGGAAGAATAAGCACTCATTCTGTTTTAATTGGGACTAGGAATAATGGGTTTAAGTTATAATAAGTGGTGATAAATTGTATGTGAAGAAAATTTTCTTACAGAATTGAAGTAGCTGCTTATAGAGATGGAAGAGTCTCCTGACCTTGTAGGCTCTTCAGAATAGACTGGACAAGTATGTGTCACAAATGCCAGTGGTGTGTTTTGGAGAGGGGTGAGAGACTAGATATTATATGATAAATGCTTCCAGCTCTATTTTCCTATAAGAAGACAGAGATTGAGAACTGCAGAGTAGTACTGATCTCATCTAAAAGCAGACAGTGAAGAGTATGCTTCCCATACTACCAATGCTGGATCATAAACCCTTATATAAGGCAAGGAGGAGAGCAGCAAGATGACCTTTAATTGAATGATGATGGGGAAGGCAGTGCCATTTCTCTGTTGTGCTTGGAAGTTGTAAGTTCACTCTGCTTTCATCTTTGCTAATGGAAGAGGAAGCATTTACTAGCTGCAGGCTACCTCCAGAGGAGACACTGACACAATTCACTCACACAGTGTGATTCCTGCAGGTACCAGGCTCTGAGAGCTCAGCTATTTCTCTGGGCTTTCAGCTGTTACCACTTAGCCTGAGCATACAAGAACTGCACCTACATAAAGTCTCTCAGCTGAGGTTCTCAGGGTGATACTCAAGCACTTCTACCCCATTTGTCTCAGAGACTGGCTGAGTGTCAGTTCAAGATCACACAAAAGCAGTCAGGTACTCATAGCTCCCTGACAACCTTAGGTAAAACATGAGTTTGTTCAGTAGTTCTTATCTGAATGGAACATGCTGTTGACCCTACTGCCAAGTGTATTCCCAGGAGACCCTCAAAGAAAAACTTTGAGACTTCTTCAAGTCTGAGTATTCCTTACATTGGTTGGTTAGCTCTAGGAACCTTCCAGAAAGGGATGCTCCCTCTGGAACAAAGGTCATGCTGGAGCAAATGGCTAAAGGATCTTGCATTTAACATCTGGATTTTTTACTTTCAAACAAACTCGGCACTACTCCACTGATAGCTGGATTCTATTTACCAAAACCCACTGACCTGATCTCCTTATTCCATGTTTTGCATCTGTGCCTCGTATGTGAAAAGCCAAAATAAGCGGTATACTGAAACAGCCAAAATAAAGGAAAACAGAAATATTTTCATTTTCATGTCAGTGTCAATAAGTCTGGGGAACAGCAAACCATTCATGACCACACAACCAACTAAGCATATGGCAACATTGGAAGGTAGAATGGTCATCCCGCAGTGTAGCAGCTAACAGAAGCACTGACCATTTCAAAACCTTGTAATAATAAAAAAAAAAAAATATGTCAAAATCATCAGCAAGTGGTAGAAAGTCTAATTATAAATACATAGCTATTAATCAAAGCTTACATGGCAAGGCTTCTCTAAATCACATATAGCGCACAAATATATATATATATATATAAAAGATAATTTTATATTGAGAATATAAGGGTCTGCAGGGAATAACTTTGGGGTAAGAATGTCATAAAGAATATTCTGTCAGCAGAAACACAATAGAAAAAATTGCATATGGTAATTGCTTCTCATCATCAAATAGTTGTTGCTTCACTTATTCATGTGTGAACAGATACAGATACATCTGTCAGACATTAGAGCAGTGGCCACTTTTTTAATGATAGAGCTAAAGTAACTAAGTGAACTTTCTTTACACATTTTTAAAAGGATTTTTTTGTTGTTGTAATACCCATTTAATAGTATATCAGCAGTTTCTGAAACTGAATTCAGTCACAGGGAGTGGAAAATGCCTACTGACTTATAAGACTGAATTTTCTATCTTTCTTATTATTTGTCTTCTGTGAAAACTTTCCAATCCCTCTGACTGACAGATGACCCTTTCCTACTCATTCTCAGTCAGGCTGAATGTTTTCTCTCTGTTTTTGTCCATGGTGGGTATTTTTTATTCAGCACACCAGTTGAGCTTCTCATCTCTGGCCAAAGTGACCCTGGCCTTCTAGGAGAATGAAGACTGGTAGAAATAACTTTGTGTATGTATTACATATATATATATATGAGGTTTATTCTTAGTGAGAAATTAATAACTTATAAAATTAAATTAATAGCTTCATGGGGCTGAGTTCAGCAATGGTACGAAGTAATCAAACACAGTAGAGTTATACAGATTTAATGTGAACAGGAATCTGGTTTGTTTAGACTATTGGTTTTTCATGATAGCAGGTGCAGAATTGTCCATGAATCCTGTTCTGGTTTTGATTCCACTGACACCATAAGAGTGAAACCAAAAAAAGATGTCCATACTTTTTTTCAAAGAGAAGTCCTGAAACAAATGGATTAAAGAATATTTCTGAAGACTCCATACCTGCTTAAATAATTTTCATCTTCTTCTGCTCAAGAGGACATCCTTGTTGCCATTTCAATTATTAGATTAGTGAAAACCTATTTTCCATCCCCATGGAAATGCATTCACCTGTTGGATCCTGTTGACTGAAATGTTACAGAAGTTAATCTAGACAGACATTCTGTCCAAAATTAATCATATTATGAAACAAAATGTTAATGTAATAGAATTTTTTTGAGACATGTTTAAACCAGTAGTGGAACCACAATAAAATCACAGAAAATGGGTGATTACTGAGTACAATGGAATGATGTTGCTATACTTTTGAAAGACTAAGTTTGTGCATAAATGTTTCATAACCAGGTTTCTTGCCCTGTATGATCTATTGGTACCTCACTGCCTTTACATTAGCTGTTGTGGACTTCATCCGATAAAACATGTAAATTAGGATTAATGTCACATTTAAACTAAAGCTGCATTGAAAGCTTTTGATGAAATTGAAAAATAACAGAAACTTCTGAGGAAAATTCACTCTGTGAAGTAACAAAGATCATCTGACTTGACCATTCTCTTGATCAGACAGAGTTCAAAAGAAAGTGGATTGGGGATGTTTCAAAGAGAATAGAGATATTGCCTACCAAGGAACTACTTTGTCGCCCAATGTCTTATTTAGCACATCTGGATACCCAAGTGAAAGTTAGTATGTAAGCCATACAAACCCTTTTTTTTTTTTTTTTGCCATCAAATTGTATATCCCTAAGATCTGTGTCTGTAGCATTACCATTTTGGCCACCTTTTATCTCTTTGCAGTGGCTCATACTCTTAATAACTTGGTTAACTCTACCTCTAGTAGTTTCAAATTTTACTTAGAGCTGGTGATGAATTATTTTTCTCAGCTGGAAATGTTGCCTTGGTTGTGCAACCTTTATTATGTTTACCCTTTCTAAACACTGGAGCTAGAACTGGGCAGTGCTTTAATAGAAAGTTCTTTAAATCTGTAGCCCCTATTTATATGGCAGAGAAGATGTTTACTCTTCTTAGATTTAATTCCTGTTTATAAAGAGATTGTATTGTGTTTTAATACTTATCTGATGAAATGAAATATTTGTGGGCTCAAATGAGATTCTTCTAATTGGCATTATAGCAAGTTAGCCAGAAAACAATCTATGTTACTACCAAGATATCTCTTCCTGAACAGTTGCAAATTATGAGTGAAACACTAAAATGCATTTGTTCTTTTATGGCATGTTTACTTTGATTCTTTAACATAGCCTTGCGTTTAAACTGAATAGACTTAAAATTAGCCCCAAGCCTTCTATAAACTTTCTTCTAGTTATACCAATGTGTAGAATCATAGAATCATATAATAGTTAGGGTTGGAAGGACCTTAAGATCATCTAGTTCCAACCCCCCTGCCATGGGCAGGGGCACCTCACACTAAACCATGTCACCCTGTCCAACCTGGCCTTGAACACTGCCAGGGGTGGAGCACTCACAACTTCCTTGGGCAACCCATT
>JBCJKH010034938.1:0-16766 GCA_039877255.1 Loriculus beryllinus
AGCTGAGGAACAATTCCTGCCCCAAAGGGTGCTCAGGCATTGGAACAGGCTGCCCAGGGCAGGGCTGCAGTCACCACCCTCATTCTTCCTACTCCTGACATCCAAGGGGCTGTGTCCAAGCCCCTTTTCCCCTCACTACGGACAGCCTCCCTCTGTCTTTTCTGTCCCATTGAGGTTCAGTGAGAGACCCAGCAAAGGAATCAACACCAAAGGAAAGAGGAGGGATGCATTTCCCTGCTGTAGCAAGAAGACATTTCTTTGCTTGGGAAACACTCTCTTTTCTGGAGCAAACTCATGGCCAAGAGTGCAAAGGCACTTGCAAATCCCAGATTCAATCATGGGGCTATTATGCTTAAGAAGCTGCAGATGGACTCTTGTGGTTGCTGCCTAATTCTTATCCCTAGGAGGATCATCTCCCATTGTGTAGCATTAAACCTGAAGCAATAGCCTGTAACAAAATAAACACCTGGGATGTAGCTGGAAGGAGCAAATGTTTTCTATTCTCACATCTCTTTGTTTCTCTTAGTAGGAAACAACTTCCACTGCGAGTGGAAACTCAGTGTTTGGGTGGTTTAAAATTTGGACCCTTTTAAAGAGTAAAAGGAGAGCACAGAAACCATAATATTTAAGAGGTAGGCAGTCAGCTGGACAGTCTGAGCAGGACAAGCCTGTCTTGGTAGCAAAGGCAGGCACCCAGCACACTGCATTTCACAGCTGAAACACCAACACTGGGAGAACAGTTTGTCCCAGCAGGTCCTGCTGAGTGCAGAAAGCTGTCAAACAGCTTTCCTTGGACAGCAATTTGAGGAGGGACATGAGGATTCCTGCATTGTCACCACCAGGAGAAATACAAGTGTTTAATCTGGGGGATCTGGCACAAGACAGTTACTGTAGGTGGGATGCGCTGCCTAAACCTAATCTGTTAACCATATGCCTGTGAATAGTTCCTATGAGCATGTTCCCATGGGAAGTGTTCAAGGCCAGGTTGGACACAGGGCTTGGAGCAAGCTGCTCCAGTGGAAGGCATCCCTGTCCATGGCAGGGGTTGGAGCTGGGTGAGCTTTAAGGTCTCTTCTAACCCAAAGCATTCCAGGATTCTATGACTGGAGCCTGTGTGTAGGTACAAGTGAGTGCGTGTGGTTTCTGCTCCTCATCCAGAGGTGACCATGACACCTCCAAACAGAAACGTTGCTTTCCCAGCAAGGAGAATTTGCCAGCTCTCAGCTCCTTTTGCTGTTCATTTTCTAAGCACTTGCTGCTGCCTTGCAGAGTTTCAAGCACACAGTTTCTCATTGCCCAGCTCTGCTGATGCCCAGAGGTGTAATCCGGCTCAGCGTGGTACCCATGGCAAAACTCCAGCTGCATTAGGTGAAATACATCTTTATGCAGGGAGCTTAAATGGCTCGTTTAAAGCTACAAGAAAAGGAGTTAATTAGGACATAGAGGGCTTGTGTTGACTAGCTGCTTTTAATCCCTGCAGTGTAGAAAGGATAATATGTAATGGGAATTTTTCATTTAGTTTTTTAAGGCTTTGAGAACCGTTGGGCTCGTGATGCTGTTAATGCTGGTCCCTGGGCCAAGAAAGTGTCATCTCCATTTCTACTGCTAAACTCAAACAATGTGCTGCTGAAACACAGCTGTATTTAGGGGCATAATCTGGTCTAAGGGCAAAAGCTAGCATCTAACAAGGGAATCTGGGAAGCAAATTCCCTGAAGGTGGGTTATTTCAGAGCTGCTTGCTGCAGAACACGCTTTCAGCTGGTACCAGCCATGACAGGGGAGAGCCCTGGAGAGCAATGGACCACTGAACCCTATCTCTGTTCTATTTATACATCTGCCTTGGATGTATGACTTTGCTCATATGCATCACTGTATGATGAAGGTTCTTTTAGCTCCATGTGAATCTGCTCCATGACTTTGCCACTACTTGTTATCAAGCCTCTATCATGCTCCATGTCCTAAAGTAACCAAACTTTCCATGGAATGCTTTTGCAGCTGAACCTTTCTCATGCATGAACCCAACGCCCTCCCTAAAAGAACAGCTTTTATGGGCACTGCTCCTTTCACCTTCAGGAGATAGAGCAAGTTAAGAATTTCCTTATTGCATATTAATGCCCTTAATGTGCTTTGAACCTTTCCATTTTAATTGCCTTAGTTGCCATTCTATTTAAAGTTCCTACAATCTGGTTACTCTTATTCAAATCAGGTTTCCGATTCTCCACACTTAGCTGCTGTTTTTCCGCTTTGCTAAATGTGGAGCTCTTTTGCCTGCGACCTTAAAATCAGCATTAGCACCTTGCAAAGGGCAAATGGGAAGAGACAACCTCCCTTCCCTGCAGCCAGAGGACCTGGTCTTATCCCCACTCGAGCACAGTGGGTGAGGCAATGGCTTTTGTCTCTTGCATTCCTTAGTTTTCATTTCCTTGCTATAGAACCCCCTTTCTGGATGCGTGACACTGAGGCAAGGAGAAGGCAATGAGCTGCTGGGAGCCTGCACTGTCATCGCTCCTTGCCTCAGTTTCCCAAAGTTGAGATTACAGCTCACCGGAGTTTTATCCTGCTGCTCTGTGACACTGGTAGAAGAAAATACAATGAAAGAAGATCAGCTGCAATTAAGCAGGATCAAAATAGGTCCCCTCCCATTTAAACAAGTAAATTAACCCATGGGTTGGGTTTTTTTTTGCCTGTGCCCATTTATCAGCTGTTTCTATGGAAACACTTGTTTTTCTTAATCCTGTGCCTCATTCGTATCATGGTAACACCCTGTAGTCCTGGTCCCATTGTCCTGCCTTCAGTGGAAACGTGCAAAGAGAGGGTCCTTTAGTCAAGATCTTGCTGCCTGCTTCAGACTTTCACACTGGTTAACCTAAACTGATAGCACTCATTACCTTACACTGATGCTAATGCACAGTAGGCACTATTAGTTTGCTTGCAGTGGTTTATCCCAGCATAGGCTCAATATTCCCCTTCCTGGCTTGAACTGAACTGAAACAAATTTGATTGCAGTTGAGGAATCGATGTTTACTCAGCAATTTGCAATCCTTTAACATAACCAGTTTCAAATCCCAACTCCAATAAACCACTTGCCTTGAGCGAGGCTGTTCCTCACTGCCACAAACTCTGTGAGGGTTTTGTTGGGTCCTTGTGTAAGATTGACTCTCATGGCTCTCTTGTCTAGCAAAAAACAGAGAAAACAGGATTTTGCATAAGGAAAAGTTTCTGCTGAGCCAATATTCCTGTTTCTCTCTCAAAGGCAATAGGATTTCAAAGTACCTCTGCAGAACTCTTCTAAATCAGGGTGTCTTTGGAAACACAGATCCTATTGACTTACCCATCCAGCCTGTAAATCAAAGCACAACCACTACCACCAAGAACACCCTTCCTTGGAAACCTCTCACTCTTTGAAACACACAGGGATTACTGGGTATGTCCTAAGGACACATCTCTAATGCTTAAAGGTGTCTGTCTACATTGCTGTATGCTTCCTGAACACCAACGGAGGATTGAAGGCCACAAACATCGATGTTTCCTGTTATTAGCATCTCTCAGTGAAATTAATATCACAACAAAGATTACACGGATGCTTTCAAATGACAATTAATCATATTCAGAGGCCAGAAATAGCTGCGTGCTCTTTCTATTGTGGCTGCCTTTGATCTGCTCTAGTGAATGCATTGAAGTTTGAGGAGTCTCTGATGGGAGACCTGCGTCTACAAACTTCTTCTCACGCGAGGGGTTGAGCATCTCCTAACGAAGGCCAGAGCCCAGTTCTGCAGCCTGAGCCTGCCTGTATTGGGTAAAGACATGCAGAACCAGGCCCTTGGTGGCCTCTGCTCCCTGCTTAATTTGCTGTTATTTGTTTAGCTCCTGTGCAACAGAGGTTTCCTTAGCAACTGCTGTATCCTTTTACAAGTCATTGTTAATGACACACATTGACGTCGGCTGTGTACGAGGATGCTAAAAAGGATGGCACCCAATAAAAATAACCTTGGTGATTACCCCGTTTCCTTAAGTAAACACCACGGTTATCCATCAGGAACTTGCTAGAGGGACTTCTCTTTTGAACAATAATGTATGTTGCCTTTAGCATTACCAATGGGAGTCTTTCTAAGGCCTGCAAAGGTCAATAGGAAAATCTCTTGTCCTTTTCTCTTTGTGCTTAATGCCAACACTTACTGGCATAGATCTGGCCAGGAGAGAGGCAATTGCTCTCTAGACTGTCTTGCTTCTAAAGCCTAAGATCCGATTTCCTGCAGAGAAAATACCACTTTGTTGTTAAGTGATGGGAGGTGGAGGAGCTCTGGGCCCTGCTCTCAGCTTTCCTCACGCACTTCCCGCCCGATAGTCTCCAAATCAGTCAGGTTCAGGTTCCCCAAAACAGGGCACTACTGCTCCTCATTACAAACCAAGCAAAACCAGTGGCTCCTTCCTCCTGCAGATTCCCTGCGCTGAAGAAGCTGCAGAGAAAAGATCACTGGAAGCAGAATAAAGCTTCCCAACAGGGTGAAAACCATCAGTTTTCTTTGCTGGCACCATTCCCCCTCCGACTCCATACAACATCTGGTCCTGAAGGCAGAATGGGAGATGATCAACTAAGTTAGTTGCTGAGTTCATCAAAGTGTTTCTGCAGATATTGGCCAGAGGCAAAGGAAAAGATGGCTCAGAGCCATTGTCCAACAGGGTATCAGCAGGAGCTTGAGCATGTACCTGATATCTGTTGAAGGAGCAGGTAGGGTAGCCTACGTTGAGTTCATACTGCCAGTCCTACACTCTTATTGGTACCAGAGCGAGCTAGTTTAAAGCTCGCCTGTGTCTGTTTTATTCATCTAGAATGCTGACATGCCCTGAGATGGAATTTGGAGGTTTTCCCATGGCAAATTATGACTTTTGCATCAAAACCTGATTATTTTCCAGTTTGTGATTATTATTTTTTGACAAAAAGTTGACGCTATTTGTTTGCAGATAAAACTGGATTCGCTCTTTTTTTTTTCTGATGAAAAGATGAAAAAACATTGAGGCAAACATGCTTTCCATGAGTGTTTTCAATTTAGTTGGAAAACTCAAGTTTATACAAGAAAATGAGAGAAGAACGTTTCAAAAGCATTTTCTACCAGTCCCAAGGCCTGGACATCTCTGGTTTAGCCCATTACATGGGTGGGGTACAGCTTGATTCCAAACCAGATCCAGGTCAGAAGACCAGGCTGAGCCTCTCTTCACTTCCCCCTCTACACCTAGGGGTGCACTGATCTGGGGTTTGATTCAGGCTTATCTCAGTAGGGATTTCATCCTAATTGCACTCAATATCCTCTTGCTTTCCCCTCCAAATGCAATAGAATTGTTGGTTCAGGGAGAAGAAGGTTTTAGTTCTTATCTCAATGAATTCCTGAGAAGCTGCACACTAACATCAGGCTTAGATACATAAAGAAGGTAATGGAGTGACGGTCTCTAAACTTACCTGAGCTGAGGATCTCACCAGCATCCCTGGGATAAGCAGCTCAAACCCAGCTCTAAACCAGCAGCATTTGTCTTCATTTCAAGTTCTTCAATACCAAACGATGCTAAAACTGGAGGACAGTGACTGTAACCTCAAAATGAGAACCCAAATTTGACCAGAACTTGCCATTGCAGTCTTCCATCTTGGGCTGCAACTCTTTCGGAGTGAGTGATAACCAAGGACCAATATTCCCTTCTAATTCTTCACAGCTCTGTCTACAGACTTTGCATTTTCAATCACTCTCTGTAACTGACCAAAAGAATAAACCAGATTTCACTGGCTTGGCAAAAATTGGGTTCAAAGAATCTCTTACGTGTAGGCAGCTCCTCTCTGCTATCCCAGTGCAAAGTGCCTCAAGCTGCTGTGACCTGGTACAGCACAAGTGCTGCACACTCCCCATCAAACAAGCACAGGTGAAATGGCCCAGGACAAGCATTCCTCTGGGTGTTCTGACCCATACAAGGAGATTTGGAAGGGCTGGGATAGAAGGGAAGTTGGGCTGGGAAAGTTGGTCTGCTCTAAAGATTCCTTTTAAGTATGCCTGAAGAAACCAGGGAAGCCTGGAACTGAGAGGCAGGAAAAGCCTTGGAGTGAATCCCTTATTTACTTTTCTTGTGGCGTTGTTTTTCCTCTTTTTCACTTGCCCTCACAGAGAAGAGACCTAAGTTCTACTTGCAGTTTTGTTCATGACATTGGATATGGCCTTTTGGTCTTCTCTGCCTTCATTTCCCATGTATAAAGTGGGGATAATCATAGAAGCAGAGTCAGAAGGGGACTCCAGGTCACCACTCAGTACCCTCTTCCAAGATGGGAGCAGTTTTATCCCTGTCTTTTCCAAAAGCCTGTTCCTGAGAGCTGGAAATTGCTCTTGAAAAGCAATAAATTCTTGATGAATTTGTGTGAAGCTGTTTTGAAAACTGTTTCTTGATTGCTGGGATGTTTTTCCTAGGATTTATCCCAAGTCATGCCTCTTCTCGTGTATGCATCGTGGCCCTGAGGAGTAAAGCTCTATCTACAGCAGGGATTTAGTTAAGGACTTTAACTGTAAAATCAAACACTCGGGAAAGTACCTGTAGGAAACAGTATCTATAATACAGATATTACAGTATTATTTATATAGTATTATCTCTATTATAGTATTTATAGTATCTATATCTAGTATATCTATATTACAGTATCTCTAATAGTATTATCATTACTATTATAATTCAAAAGGCACCTTCCTACACAAGCGTTCAGAGGACACACAAACACCAATATCCCAAAGGGATTTGAGTGCCCAGCTCCCAAAACAAGAAACCAAAACCCCTTTAGCGTCAGAGCAGGATGTGATCAGAGACCGCTGGCATCTCTATGACCACAAACGTAACGGAACCTCCAGTTCTCACTGTGGAGCACAGCTGCCCATAAGGATGCATTCTGTTCCTTCCACCCTACAGCATAAGCGCAACATTTGAGCAGGCAGGTCAGTGCCTTGCTGTTAACCTCTGGCAGGAAATATGCCGTCGGGCTTGTGAACACTGAGTGGGGGCAATTTCTACTCTGATTATAAGGCAGCAGTTTTCACCAGTACTAATGGCTCTGTCCAGTGGGAAGCAATAGAGAAGCAGGTTGTTTTGGAGATAAGTCAGTGCTAAAGCTTCTGTGAGTTACTGCTCTGTATGGTCATGCCTTAAATCCCCAGATGTTCAGACCTCTTACCCACGGCTTTTAAAGCAAACACTTTCCATTGTCTAGAAGTTATAAGGCAATAAAAAGCAGGGTGCTATTTCAGTCCCGATACATAAACACGCACATAAAGTTGATAGCAACCAAGCTTAGCAGCTGAGTGTCTCGTGAAACTCCTGCTCATGGCTTTCTAGCCCTGCATTAGCTATTAGTGACCATATTCTGCAAAGCACACACAGTGGGAATGTGCCTGCCTAATCTGCCCAAGCAATCTCACCCCTCTCTTGCTAAGGGGGAGTTTGTGACAGTTTCATTAGAGGAGATGTTTAAAAGGAGGTCTAAAAAGGCTGTTAGAAAGTTCACTGTGCAGTTGTGACAACAAACACGGCTTTAGGGAAGGGGGAGTACCCATTAAAGTGTTTAGCCACAATAACGATTGACAATGTGTGTGCATGGGGGGAAGCAGGGGTAAACATGCCCTATGGGGTTTGCTCTTCGGAGGGATGTCAGCTGGACCAGTTTCAGACCAAAATGTTTGAAAAAGCCAGATTCCTTTGAGGCAGGATGTTTATAACCACACTGGGGCTGACGCTTGCATCCACTGCCCGTATACAGCCATGCTGTGTTTCTGTCACCACCACTGTGTCATCCTCCTGCTCCTTTGCTGCATCATCCTCTTACCCTTTTTCCTCCCTGTCTTAACCATTCTCTGCTTAGAATCCTGCTGCTTGCACAGTGCACACAGGGAGAGGGTCCCTCAAGTCCCTGCCACAGCTATTTGTTGGCATGAACCCTCCTCTTTCTTCCCTTCCGCCTGTTTTAGCTCTTCCATTACCCCATTCATCTCTGATGTCTCTCCACCTCCCCCATCATTTTCTACCCTCTCCAGGGTTCGCTTCTCCTCTTCCAGACTCCTCACGTGCTCCATGCTGCAGCCCCTGCCTGTCCCAGCATCTGCCCTCTCCTTCACCTCAGCCCTTTTACCCCTCTGCTTCCCATTCCATGAGTGGATATGAAAACACCGGTGCCTGGTATCCAAAACAGATCAATACGGAGGGACAGGAATCCCACCCGGACGCATTAACCCGAACGGGCTTCCCAGCTGCCTGCTGAGAGTGCATCCGAGCTCTTGACTCAGCCCTCACCCCCGCCTTGCTCCTTCCGGGGGGCCTGGGAGCCAGCACAGGGGGGCTGCTGGCCCCTGGCCATGCCACCAACTTGTTCGAGTTAAAGCCTCATGCATTTACTTGGGTTCCTCTGCTCCTGACTCCCAGGGAAAAGGGGGGGGGGGATGCACACAAAAGGGCAGCAGTGCTTTGCTTCCCTTTTGCTTTCCCAATTTTCCCCCTTTTCTTCTTTCCTTTCTTTGTCCCTTTAAAGTCTTGCCCTACACAAAGGCTTCCCGCTGTCGCTCGGGACCTGGCAGGGCTCCTGAACAGGGGGGCAGGATGGGAAGAAGACAGCACTGGGAAGGAAGAAAAGGGCTCTGATTCAGCAGAGCAGGTCTGTGACTCAAAGGGCTCCTGCTCCTTCAAAGGACAAGACTCTATAATGTTATCATTATTACAAATGAGGCGAGCGAAGGAAATCACTGGTGTCATAAATACAGGAATGCAGAGGGAAGAACACAGGCAGCAGAGAAACCTCCCTGCACCACCTCTAGCAAAAGCCCTTGACCCCCCCCTCTGCATACATCTGTGATCCCACAAAGTCAGGATCTGACCCATCCCTGTAATCCGTCCCAGCCTGGCTCTGACTGCTGCCACCATCAGACCAAAGGACCAACCTGGGCCATTTGCTGACCTGACTACAAGGGCAGAGGGAGTGTTTTGCCTCTAAGCAATGGCCCAGCAACTCCTTCAGCCCTCTGCCTAGGGACCTGGTGATGTGGGAGCTTAATAAACCTGAGTGTGTTTATCAGGGGATTAAACCAAGCTGTGAGGCTGAATCACAGCGGAGTGAGTGATCTGAACAATGCACTGGTTGATTAATGCCCTGATGAAGTGGGGAGATGGGAAAGGAATTTCCTGGCATGGACCAAGTGGCAACAAGCAGAAGTTCTACACATTCTTCAGCCCTCAACAGTGAGGACAGACCCATCAGCAGCACCGTGCTGAGGAAAGCATCTGTAGAAGTTTTGACTCTTCTCTGTGCACCTATAGAGATGCAAGTGCAAATCTTTCCCCCTACATGAGTTAATCTCTGCCTCAGTTCTACCTGTTTGATGCCTAAGGGAACAGATTCATCTGCTCAGAGGTTTTAGGCTTCTTTTGGCACTGTCTACATGCTACTAAGCGCTAGCTTGGTTGTTGGAAACTCAACAGTGCACTGTAACCTATCAGGTTGACTTTCACCTCAAGTATTCTTAGTAAGAGCGAATGCAAAGATCATACCCTAAAACTACAAAGTGCTTCATCCAAGGCAGTTTGCATACAGACCAACAGTCAGTTCAACAAGTTGATGTATCAGAGCTTGCTTTGAAAACAAGCCCTCGGGAACCACTAGAAACCGAAGTCTGAAAATACCGTGCAAAGAAACCAGAAGGGTTTTTTCTCTTCTAAACCTGTACCTTGAATTTCGCTTCAGTAGCTCAGCGATGTTATTTCATTTACATCTGTTTAAATGAGCTTTTACTGTATTTCTTCAGGAAGTGCATTATTCTGCTCCGAAAGGTCTGTAATTGGTTTGCAGGAAAATGCTTGAGATTTCTCATCACTTATGCATATAATTACCGGCCTTAGAGCAAATTGAGAGTTGAGTTCCGTTGTAAGACAGTAACATGCAAAAGGGGAAAAAAAGAAGGGAAAGCAGGAATCATTTGGAATTCATTAGAGTCTGGCACAAGGCAGAATATTCCATAAAATTAACCTGGGAACTGAAAACAGCAACTACTGATCTGAAATGTTACTGAACCTGAAAATCTAGTTTGCTTGTGAACCACTGTAAAATTCCACTGTCTTCATCATCAGATGTTATTTACATGGAAAAAAAGGATATGATGGTGGGTTGGTTGGTCGGGTCCATGTCAGGAGCTCTATGCTCTGTCTCTCCAGTCACTTCCAGTCACTTCTCCCCCCTGTTTCCCAACATCCCTCTACAATAAACTGCACCTATTGCAGTATTTGCTTGAACTTCCGTATGGAACCTGAAATACCTCTGTGCAGAGCAGTGGCCAACTTGATTTCACCCAGCTCGCCCTCCCGATGCTGTGCTCAGGCTCTCTCCAAGCTGAATATAATAATACAACTTCTAAGACACCCAACTGGGCTCATCAAAAGCATAAGGAGAGGAATGTTGAGTGACTGAGGAACTGCACTCATAGCTAGCACCACAAGGAGCTGGGATCCTGCTTATCTCTCCTAATAGTGCCCTTGGGGTGTTTTTCTTTTTTATGGTTTTTACTTTATATTTGTAGAGTATTTAATGAACATCTTTGTGCCACTTCCAGTGTTCTGTTCCACCTTGCTGGCAGATGAATTGCTCTGAGCTGCACCAGGGAGCTATTAGTTTTGGGGAATCACAGGAAGCTTTAGATCAGAGACACTTCTTCCCTGTTGCTTTGCTGACCTTCTGAGCCTTCTTTCCATTGGAAGGAACAAGAGCTGGCTTTTAAGCCAAAGCAGTGCTTATTGCCCTCTCATTATCTTCCTGAAGATAACAGCTATTGGTAGAAGGACTGATACTGAGAACTAATACTGAGAACTTCCAATATTTAACAACTCAGCACGGCCTGAGTGTGTCTGAAAGCTTCCTGTGTCTCCAAGAAGGTGGTATCAAAATGAGCTCCTCTATAGAGAAGCCTTGAAAGAAACAAACGTGAGGATTTGCTTTAAGACCACATCAAAGTTTTCTGTCTGAACCTAAGGAATTTCACTCCGTTAAAGTGGACTTTGCCACTTCTGCTGAGCATCTGCAAGAGGATCCACACTGAGGTCCAACCCAGCCTAAACCATGCTATAAGCATTGCACCCCTCTATTTCTTTGTGAGAGTTATTTAACTGTGTCTTAATGGGGTTAGGATTCAGGCACAGACCTCTGACTCTGTGTTTGCCTAGTGCTGTCCCGCTGCGGTATCAGCCCTTGCTGGCATCGCTGCAATAAAACTAATTAGTAAAGCCTGCAATAATGGAAAAGCATCATTCAAAGCAGCCTCTAAACAAGACAGTGGTTCAACAATTTAGACTCCCCAGTCGCCTTAGATATACCACAGAGTCTGGTGACTGGAGCCAGATTTATTAGTCTTTGAATGACAGTCCGTAAGAGAATGCGGTTGAAAAGCCAGAAACCATTGGGCTCACCCCAGCAGCTTGGGGGGGATGACCTATGAATCACGCTGTAGGAAGTCCATATTGCTTCCCTAATGAAAATGTACATTGAAGCAGCTAAACAGAAGGTTGGTTGTCCAGGCTGGTTGGATTCCAAGGGCTTCCTAATGAATTCAAGGCTGAGGTTCCCCTGTTACATGTTGACATGAATGATGGCTTTGATGGGAAGGACAGATTGAGGAAGGGAAGCAGGTCTAATGCTGGGTGGCAGCGTGCCTTCCCTGGAACACTTTGCAATGGCCTGTGTAGACAATGATTTTAGAGTCCTGCTGTTTTTAGTCAGGCAACACTCAACAATGATGCTGCCATTAATAATACCTGGCCATCTTTTATCCAACAGGCTGATAAAACCTACTGCTTCTACAGCCCTCACATTCTGTCCTCACTCAAATTCCATTGCTCCCCAAGCTCATAACTCCACACTTGTACTTTACAGAGGTATATGCACCCATTCCTCTGATCTTCTGTTCTAAAGCATTGGGTTGAGACTCAGCGGATCTGGGTTGTCACCCTGGCTACATATGATTTTTGGCAAGCCACTTCCTCATCCTCTGCCTGGTTTTCTATTTGGGAAAAGGAACTAGTAATTCTACCTCTGTCAAACTGCTTCCCTGGTCTATTTAGACTCCTTGGAGAAGAATCAGACTCCTTCAAATTGTTTATGCAGTGCCTAACGTGAGAGAGCCAAGATCTGGGACCTATAGAATGTACCACAAGTCTATACAACGAGCTTACTCCAACTCTATGATACATCTGCTCTTTAAGCCTTCATCTTCAGTGCAAGTTTTATTCCGGGAACCATAAGCACAAAGCAACGTACACAAAATAAATTTGTTCTTTCCAATGAAATCTGACATCCTCAAACATCCTACAGCCATCATGTGCACTGTGCTGACAGGGAGCTGCTATTTGTTCAGCTTCTTTTCCTCACCCTTGAGGAAAAGGCATATTGACTCAGTCTATGGCTTATGAAAAGAATGCTCCCATCAGTTCACAAGCTGGGAGAAAAGAAAGAGGGAGCTTTTACCTAACCAATACTTGAGCTATGTGCCAACTCCAGTGGATGAAAATGCAGTCTACAAACAAATCTACGTATAGGAATAAATATATCTGCAGTTAAAAGGTTTTGATGTCTGATTTGACACAGGGATCTACATCGACATCTGTAGAAACTCAGAAATAGAGAGACAAAGACAATCGTATGCATGTGTTTGTGGTTGTATCTATCAAGCCTACATACCTGTAAGTATCCTTATATGAAATGTGCAGCCTCCTTCCAGGCCTAAAGGTATGCACATGGTAGGAAGTGGGTCACTTTTCCGTTTGGGAAGGAGGGGTTAAACACGAAAGGACATGTTTCCTTGCATGTTCCGCACGCCACAGGAGCGGCCAACAATGACAGCGAACAACGTGTCCAAGTTGTTAGCTGAGCTATTTTCTCGACCACAAAATAAGTGGATTACTAACCAGAAAATCACGGCTCCTGCCAAGGCAGTTTTAAAAAACACAAAATGAAAAAGAATAAAAATCAAATAGATTTAACCCATGAAAAAAAAAAAAAAAAAAACCAAAACAGGGAAAAATAAGGAGAATACAGTGTCAAGCACCAGTTCATCTGGTGGTGAACTAAGGTGTCAGGATGAATATGCTTTCTTACCTGCTCTGCCCGAGAACTCACAAACTGAGTCAATTCAACTCTCCACTGCTTCCTTCTTACTATCTCTGCAACAGGGAAAGGAGACCCTTGCAGCCACCCAGGGCTGCTTTTGGTCTTTATCTGCTTGAAGCTACTTGAGTTTCACAGCCTAGATTGTACTTGATTGACACCCAGAAAGATAAAGATATAGATGTATTCTTGGTTTGTAAAAGTAAGGAAAGGAACAACAGTTATTCTGGGTTAGGTAGCAGTATTAAAGAAACACTGATTGTATTCTCAGCTGGTAGAAGTGGATGTTGTGCTGCTGCCAACAGAGCTGTGCTGGTTAGTACCTAACACAGTCCTTTCCTTCCTGAGCAGTAGCATCAATCTTAAAGCTATTTTCAGTGCAGGAACTAACCAGTGCAAGTGAATCAGAGTACAGCTGGTTGTACTACAATAGCTATTGGGAAATATTTTATATCCAGGTTCTGGTTCATTGCCTATACTTGAAATAACTGTGATTAGCTTGGCCTCCAAAGTTCCTTCATGTTCATTCCTAACATATTTCATCTTACTTTAACCGTGAAATATAAAGTATGGCCATATGTGTTTTGCAGTCAAATTCTTCAGTGAATACCTCATGCCATGTGCCCCTCCATCACTTGGGTTTGGTTGGGATGTCAGTCAGAAGTGCTAATGCACCATAACTCCTATGGGATAACACTGATGCTCACACAATGCTACTCTTGCCCCAGTTTTCTATGACTTCCATGCTATGATGCAGATTTGATGATCTAAAAGGCCATTTCTCGTCTCTGACATCTCTGATCCTCTGACATTTAAACAAAAGGCAATCATCCCACGGCTGCAGCTATGAAGAACTGGAATTCTGCCATTCACAATATTACCCTCATCTTTCCACTGACGTGGTGAAGCTTCCTGTGTGCTTCAAAGGAGTGTCCAGGCAGGATAACTCCATAGCGTTGATCAGCAAATACTGAGCTACAGCTTCAGTTAAAGGCTCACACAAGAATGGCAGTTCTTTAATCTAAAGCTTGTGGCTGATAATCATTAGAGCTGACTGCAGACTATTAGAAAATAGTTACTCTCTTCTGCTTTTGCCATTACTGCCCGGATGCTCACTGGGTTCCCAGTGGTACAGAGCGTGAAACGGTGGAGATGGACTCCGTAGATCCAGTTCCTCAATCAATGGATGGGGACTCAAGTGCAGAACACCCAGTGATGAGCCCTGAGCCTGTCTGTGGTGCTTAGGGACAGGGTTTAGTGGTGAGGTTGGCAGTGCTGGGTTAATGGCTGGACTCAATGATCTTAAAGGTCCTTTCTAACCTAAACAATCCTATGACTCTGTGATTCCATAACTGTTCTCTCTCCCTGGAGTACTCCCTTCCCTTATCCCAAGAGAGCTGCTATGCCAGTGATGACTTCTGTTCTGGATTTTAGCTTGTTAAAAAGGAGAACAAAAGACATCACAGGTCACTTACACAAAGGAAGGAATATATTGTCTTCATCAAGCAATCAAGAACAATGAGAAAGGTCATAAAAACACACAGAAGGCCAACATTTCAGCTCGTGGAAGTAACCGAGCTCCACTGGTGACACTGGTTCATAAACTTTAATGGCATGATGCAGTTCTACCCCATCTGAAGCTGCAATTTGCTGATGAACAGTTTGTGACTAGAAAAAAGACATAAAACAAATCCCAAAGTCCAGCCAAATCCTGCAGATATATTACTTTCAATACATGGTTTTCTCTGATTTATTCCCCAGCCTCCAGCTGATGAAATCCTCCTTTTCAATACGTTCTTATTTTCCTCTTTATTGCACAACGGTTGCAAAGCATTGCAAAGCTCCAAGGACTAATGAGGCTACCGGTTAGATTTGTGTATTAAACTGTTCCCTGAGTCCTACATCATTAAACTGACAACTCAGAAGGCACAGACCAAATGCCATTCACCTCAGCTCAGTGGCCTACATGGAGGTCCTATACAACCTACATATGGACTGCAAAAGGCAAATGACTAGTGTTGGCACCTGAGCCAGCATGAAGATGTTGATGGCCCCTCTTCCCTACCCTGCTCTTTCTATATGGGATCCTTTGGGCTTAGCACTGGAGCACACAGCAAATGGTGCCATCAATGTCCTCGTTGCTGGTTATCAAGGCTTGGCATGCCTCTTCACTGAAAGCCAAATCTTGAGGCATTTAGTGTTACAAAGCCTTCCCACTCCCTTTCTCCACCTCCTCTGCTGAGGGCTTTCCATATGTAAGAGCTAAGATATGAAAGACTTGAGAAGTTGGCTCTGGATGCATGGAGAGTTCTTGTCTCCAGGACTGTCAGCAGTAACATGCACTCATTATTATTTTGATGTTGGCTATTTTTCCAAGGCAAATCATTGCTTTCAAAGCTGACTAAAAGAGTTCTTCCCTGGGATGAATTTGTCCCCTTTTATTTATTGCATAACCAGCCCTCGAAAAAGGCTCCGAAGGGTTGAGTGTGAGGCAGCTTTGTGCCGCTTACACGCATGGGATATTCTCTTTCTATTAGTCACTGAACAGATGTGCCTTGTCATATGATGCATGAAGTAGCATTGAGAAGAAACAATTAACTCATCCTTCTGAACTGAAGACGTTCCATGAGCAGTTCCTCACCCAGGCATCAGATCTACCTTCAGCATGAAGAGCACAGAGGAAGGAAAGACAGAGCCAATGAACCCAACGTCGCTTCCAAGCAAGGCATCAGTTGGGTATCATTTAGAAGCCTTTGGAAAGAAGGCTAAAGCATTTCTTGTCCTGAGAGGGTTGGTTTGATGGTAGTTATTGCGGTTCCCTTTTCCAGTCTTGGAAATCATTTTAGGAGATGGCAAGTTAAATTTAGGTGTTTCTTTTCCTGGGTGGTAACAACACAGAGGAAAGTTGAAAGAGGAGGAGTAAAAGCAGAACACTGCAGTTTTACAACACTTAACTTGCTGTTGTCTGGCTTAGTAGAGTGATAGAAGCATCAAACCCCTATGTTTTGTAGACCTGATGAAAGTTGTACATTGCAAAAAGCCATTTGCTGACAGTGCTTTAAGCTACATCTTAGTGTTACCTTTCAGAGCATGCATGATGCATATCGTCCTGGTGGTTTAGTTCACAATGAGGGATCCCTCCAGCTTCCTTCAGGCTGAACGCTCAGAGATGGTTGTGATTCCTGGCAGAAATGAAAATGAGAAACAGTTCCAGTTTGTCTGGTGAGGTTGTTTAAATCCACAATGCAAACCAAGGCAAAACTGCCTATATACACATACAACCACTGAATGGGAACACCGGGGTGTCTCCCTGGTGGAAAAGTGTTGATGCTACTATTGAAAGCTGAACAGTTGAAAAGCCAATTCCATCTCCACGGATGGAAAAACACAGGAGCTTCAGTAAATGCAATACAAGTCTGAAGAGGTCTACAGAGAGCTGGTTCTGACACCAGCCATTGGTGGAAGCCATAGTTTTAGTTATTACTTAGAAATACAAGAGTGGTGGTGTTTGAAAGCAGCTCAGACGACATTGGCATAGGGTGCCCAGAAAAGCTGTGGCTGCCCCATCCCTGGCAGTGTTCAAGGCCAGGTTGGACACAGGGGCTTGGAGCAA
>JBCJKH010034938.1:16792-32248 GCA_039877255.1 Loriculus beryllinus
GGGCTTGGAGCAAGCTGCTCCAGTGGAAGGAGTCCCTGCCCGTGGCAGGGGTTGGAGCTGGAGGAGCTTTAAGGTCCCTTCATCCCAACCCATTCCAGATTCTATTATTTATCAGATGCAATTTAACTGGAAAACAGGAAGGGAGCAGCACACCTTCCAAGAGGAGCTGGAGTTGACTCTGCAGGTCACAATGTCCGTAAGATTGGAGGAATCCTCTCTCCATGTCTCACTTAAATGTGCCTCCTCACAAACCCAAAGGTCTTTCTCATTAAGCCACAACCTTGCCCTGTTAAAAAACATGCAATGGTTCCCATTATGTGTAAAATCCTAATAAGTGGCTTTTGCTGGAGGTCTTTCAACTATTTGCTTCTCTCCAATGAACAACCATGTCTTGCTTGCAAGGCAGCATCCTTTCCTTTCACAGAATCCAGGCTACCATGGATTTCCATTTGGCAATTACAGATTCATGTAACAGCCTGCCTGGGACAGTCTGCATTTACCAGTCCCCTTCAGGTTAAAAACTTAGGCAGTTTGGCTTTCAGCACATATGCAAACCTAATGGAAAATATTTTCATTACATTTCCGCTTTCAAATCTTAATTTAATTCTTTGTCTGAAAAAAACCCACAGTTTCTGAATTTTCTCTTTTCAATTTTTCAAACTGAACATAAATTTCCCCCTTTACCCCCCCAAAACTGGAGTACTGAAGAAAAATCTAAAGCACTAAAAAATCAAAGCAAGATACTTTCAAATGCTCAAAACATAATGTTCCGAGTGCTCCGGTGTTGGTCCTATCACATGTAACTCCAGATTTAGGAAATCTCATCTATTTATTCCAAACAAGCGCTTCAGTCAGGATAATTATAGTCAGAGCATCCATCTCCTTATCAGCTGGAGGTGAAAATACACCTTTAATAGATTTTAACTCAATAACCCCCGAATCTTAACTGAGCTTTTCTGCTGGCCTAAGTCACCATCACATCGTAAGTCCTATGGGGAGAATTCATTCCAGATTCCCTTAATTACCTTTTTCTGTCTTCTTGCTTGTCCAGTAATGATGCCCCAATCACATCTGTCTGGTGCAGTAGCACGACAGAGCTGTGGCTGTTCTGTATCACTGCAGACATTACACTCCATCCTTCGCACAGGACACAGATAATGCCTTGGTCTTGTTTCTCGTTGGAGGGTGGATGGTTGGTGTAATTTAAGACTAGATTTATACACAAGACATTAAACCCCACTGCAGATAACCGGATGCTGCTGTTGAGAATTACCAGGTGTATGACAACTGCAGAGCCACAGAGCTGCCTGGAGCAAGAGCCACTGATGAGGAACTTGTGTGGAGACTGTCTGCTCTCAAGAGGTGAGGAGGCGTAAGCCGGCACGCATGAAGCACCCAACCCCATTGAAATGACCCTCACAGCACAGCAAACCAGAGGTTATTCAGTGTTCAGAGGCAAGGCAACCCCCCTCAAAGTTCTGGGAACAGTCCCACCCCTGTCCCTCAAGGGGAGACATCAAAGCACACAGCCTAATTCTTCTCCTTGACCTCTCAAGGACTGCTGGCTCAGCAAAACAATCGACTTTAGTAGGTGATGGAAGCCAAGAGGCCAAAGCTTAAAGGCTGCCCATGCCTGTAAATGCAGCCACAAGAAGAATTTCTCAATGGCGAGACACTAATGGGAATGAGCTGCGTTAATGAGTCTGCAACTGATTAAGTGTGTGACTTCATTTCATACTTGCTCCTCTCCCATGTTATACCTATCTCCCGAAGCAGAGTACTCCCTCTATGTAGTTCCACAATCCCTGCTGTGATGGGGTTTTAGCTTGCCTGGGAACTCGAGGAGATATTTATAAACAAGAATAAAGTGGAAGAAATGTGTTTTGAATAGCTTGGTGTTCCCTTCCATCGAAATTCCAGAGGAACGTGGTGGTAAATAATGATGTATATATGTTTATTTATATAGACTGACTTCAAAGCAACTCCTACTGCACTTGGCTAAACTTCGCAACAACTGATTTATACTCCCTGGCTTCCCTTTCATTTGTTTGGGAAAGCTCTATCTATTCCTGTGGTTCAGTGGGCACTGAAGCACTTTTTTTCCATTGGCACTAATGAGGGCCCTGGTTGAGTGTTGTAGACGAGATCCAGAGCAAAATAGATGAAGCCTGAGGACTTGATTCAACATTAGCATAGCCCATGTTTGTGGTGTCAGGAGTCTTGCCTCTCTTTCTACCACCTTGTGCAGCTCAGAAATAGGGTTCAACAGCCCTTAAGTGACCGCTTGATGCTGGATTCCTTGGAAAATGAGACCGGAATTTGGGCTGCATCAGAGCTACGTATGGATAAATCAGATTCTAAGTTTCCAAGCCTAAAAGTCATCCCTGGGGTGGGCTGTTAGGCCATGACAGCAAATCATTCCTCTTTTCTTTGCGGGAGCAGATAACTGCTCATGTGGCTGCACTCATTACTACAAGAGTTGCCTTCCTACTTCATTTCTGCTACTCTTTAACCCATCATAGAAAAGGATATTTCATATTTCCTGGCCTTGCCCCTATAACTGAACCCATCAGACATGGGATGATCAAGGACCAGACCGGGAGCTTTAGCCTGAGCTGGTGCAAAGCAATTCCCCACTGGGAAAAAGATGGAGAGCGTCCCAGTCCCTTCCCAGCACAGTTTGGCCGGAGAGGGCAGCCCAATGCTGCAAGCCTGGCAGAGCTCTGCACCATTAATCCCTAGGATCACAGCTCCAAGGTTATTTTAACTGTACACACAAAACCTGGGAGAGTTAGCCCAACGTCACCTCATTCCCTTTGAGTTAAACCCATCCCATTTGCTTTGCAGATGCTATTCCTTTTAAAAATAGGAAGAGGTTAGAAAACAACAATCACAGAAGCCTCTTTTCCTCCCATCCCCACTTCTGGTACGAATAAGCGTGTGGCAAGATAAGTGGGCGAAGTATTACAAGATGACGTTTCTGTCGGCCCTGATTATAAACAACAACAGCAATGGAAGAGCTCTTGGTTAATTTTTCCCATTATAAAACCACTTGGTATTTCAAAGGGTTCTGCCAGGGAAATGCTTGGTTTAAAGTTCCACTGATGCAGCTACAAATCATCCCGTCTGTAAACGCTGGTGGGAAGGGGATGCAGAGGAGGGAGAGGAGATCTTGTTTACTGGATGTGCTGCACATCCAGCCTGGCTGAGGGCTCCAGTGCAGTGGTTTCCATGCTGACACACTGACATCCTGTGGGGACAGAGGATGCAGAATCCAGGCTGTGTTACACCCCTGATTCTCAAGCACTGGTATGTGCAAGCCTGCAACGGGATCTGTGTGAATCGGCTGTTCACTGAGGCTGCTGTTTGAGAGAGGAAAATGTGCATTAGCATCAATGACACTCCGGGAATAGTGAATCCTATGAGAGGTGAAGGGATAGGGCCCTGTATTTGTTTGGTTCAGGCTTTTATGAAGTGCCTATGGTAAAAACCAGCTGGATTGTTGACTAGAGAGAGGCAGACACTGAAATGGGCTGGAGATGCCAGTCATTCTCATAACCTGCATAGAAACAGGCAAATGGAAAGCAACAGACAACAATTAACATGGGCTAAAATGACCTAGAACTGGCTGATCTGCTTTGGACGACACATGCCTGGTGCTCCACTGCACTCATCCTACTCTTTAATACACTGGGGCCTATGGAGTCATTAAAATGGACACCAATTTTCTTACCCTGTATCCAGTAATATAAAAGAAGCTTGGCAGAATTCAGGTAACTCCTTGTACCCCTAAAACTGCAGCCCAACAATTCCTCTGTCTGCAATGGAAAGGGAAGCTCATAGCTCTTTTGATGTGGCCAAGATGGAATTCTTTGTGCACTGAATTCAAACCTGCAATGAAGCATTCAAGGACAGAGAAGAGGATGCTCTGCTTGGGAATGCAGAAACTTGAAGCTCACCAGAAATAAGCTGCCATTTATTTGCACTGGAGGTTCTGATTCAAAATGGAGCTTTTCCAAGCTCCATGTTTAAACAACAGACAGGCTGTTTGGTCCAGACAACATGGTGGTTTCTTTTCCTCCTCCTATTGATAACATATTCTGCATCAAGGATTGGGGAATTTAACCAACACCATCCCATCATCATGGGTGATGCTGTTCTCTATTGAGCAGGCAATGGGGAAGTCAGAAAGAACTTGAAGTCTCAGACCAGACTCAGACACAGAACAAGGGTTAAACCCAAAGCTAGCAATGGGAATGGCCCAAGCCTCATTCATTAACTACCACTAGAGCAAATTATGCTCTATTGATGCTACCATTATCTTTGCAGAGGTCCACAAATGGCTGAAAACACATTAAACTCCTAACATACAGCCCTTACATCTCCTTCAGTTGCAGAGGGGATGGGTGAAGGCAGAGGAAGCGTAAATAGAAGTTTCAGAGGATTAAATAGGTTCTGCAGGCTTGAAACCCTGGGAGCTTTCTGCTGGGGTGTCTGGTTTTCATATTTAGGCCAGCTTGGGTTGCATGCCTATAGCTCATTAACTGTCTTGTGGATCAAGTTAAAAAGCACATTGCTTTCAGAGCAAACTATAAAGTCAGTGATATTGCATGAAAGGAAATAGCTCAAACTGGACCTCTGTCCATGACGTCCTATCTGTGAAGAGAACGGTGCCTTTTGCAGAGCTGAAGCTGAGCAGGGAGGAAAGTCCCTTTAATCCTCAGGCCAGGCAAGGGGAAAAATCAATAGTGGCAAATCATCCGAGAGCATCGTTTGAAGGCTCTGAATCCTCAGGCCTTTCCTGCTCTCAATCACTGTCCTTTTGAAGCAGTGAGTTCTGTAGGATTGACAAGTGACATTATGTTCCCTTTGGACTGACCATGCTTGTGAAGGGCTCACACATTGTCCCGAGCACAGACCACAAATACACACATAATAGACCCTGTTGGCCAGAAAACCTGGCTTTTGCTTAGAACACTTACCTGGACTTCAAAGGTACCTCAGGTCATGAGATGAGCAGCCAAGGTTCATTGGTTATCCTGGATCACCTAATGTACACTACTGCATCCTGCTGCACGCTCTTGCCCCAAGCAATAAGGAAGAGTTCGTCTATAACTCAGACTGGACGGGAAAGCAGAAGTACAAGATTCTGTGCCCAAAGGATACCTGTAAGCTTCCACATTCTTCTGCTGTAGCAGGACCCACTGGTTTGCCTTAGATACATCCACAATACCCGTACTTACACAGCCTCAAGCATAGAACAACTCTTCTGTACTGGATTACAGGAGGTTGGTGGCAGGACATGTGTCAAAGGACAGGACTCAGAGGAAAAGCATGGCCATTGTTTGAACATGGAGTGATTCAAGGTGGATGCTTTAGCCTGACATTAGATAATCTCTCCCATTTCAGCAGGAACCTTTCAATCGCAGTTAATCCATGGTGACTGCAAAGATCAGCAGCTGACAAGTGACACACTACGGCCATTCCTTCGTTGCTACAGATCAAGAAAGCTCAAGGCAAGAGGGTGACCTGTGGGTTGTGCAGGTGAGGAGTCTGAGTTTTCAACTCAGATGCACAGAGTAGGTTCAGGTTCCTCGTGTATTCCAGGCAAAAGCGGGATGTGGGATTTCTACATCCCAGGTGATCTCGTCACTGAACTATTATTTCACTTGGAACCCCTGTCAAGTTTTTTCCATGAAATATTTCAAAATGCCTCAGTTTCATCCTGTTGTGAAAAAGGTTGAAATGTTCATTCTGCAAAACAGGAAAGCTATTTCCTCCCCAGCTCTATTTCCTGAGGAGCCCTGTCTATGCACATATGAATCTGGAAGGAGGATCTCAGCACAACAGCTCCAAGTCTGGTTATATTCAGCCAAGTGGCACTCTTCAGGGCCATTCATACTTCTTCTTCTTCCATAATTCCAGGTCTCCTTGGGTTAGTTTACAAATCAGGCAGCAATTTCATCACATCCTCCTCGTTAGAGCAATCGTTGCCCAAGCAGAGCGGCATCTTTCCATCTCTATTGTTACTAAATGAGAGCCTGTGATGCTGGAACTTTGCTGACGCTCTTTGTCAGTGAGGCATGGACTAGAACAGCCTTGAGGGGTTCTCTCTCAAGTGCAGTTGGCTTTGCAGGGCTGGTGGGAGTGAAAGCTTCCCTTGAGAAGGCAGCCCTTGACTTTGTGGATACAGAAGCACGCAAGTAGCTCTTCTCCTAGAGCCAGCCAGGCATGAGCCACCACTGGCCATGAGACCGAGCACCACACACAATCGTTTCCTTGTGGTTTTCTGTCTGCTTGCATCCATCTGCCATCCATTGTTTCAGTTAATCTCCCTGGCATGGAGGCCACTGCCTTGATTTATGCTCATGAAGTGCATAGCGCATTGAATTCATGCTCTGCACTGGAAGCCTGGTCCCAAGTACGATCCTGAACGCTTACAGGCCTTACATGACTAAGCCTAAGGGACCCTAAAACAAGATGCTCCCAGAAAGGTAGAGATATTTGCCACTTATGAGATTCCAACCCCCCCTTGTTACCATCAGTGTATGTTAGGAATCGCTCCGCTGCCCCATGTTAATGTCACACAAGTGGTGCGTGCACTTTTGGTTTGGGAGTATTTTTAGCCCCTTGGGCTTTTTTTAGGTCTCAATTAAATGTCACTAAGTAATTAGCTAAGAGATAGAGTCAGCTGTCAGGGCCAGTAAATGAGAAAGCATATGCTGAAGCCTGCATGAATGGAAAGCTTTTTCCTCGGCAAATGCTTTTGAGGGACTTTTTTTTTAATGCGCCACTTTTCATTATAGGAGAAGAGCTTTGAAAACACAGATTCATTTTATGGTGGATTTTCGCCACCCCTCGTTCCATCCTCCTAAGGAAGAAGCACCCAGGTGGATGCAAAAGCAATCACAATAGCTCTCCACTGGAACTGCGATTAACCTTAAGTAAATGTTTAAAAAGCTCCCGAGCTGAACAACTCCAAACCCAATTTTACAACTTCCCTTCCTCAAAGCCAAAGGAAGTGGGGAATTCTTTAAAGGCCTCTTTGCAGAGCAGGGTATTTCAGCTCATTTTAGGACACATTGCAGGAGGTGATTCTGCCCGTGTATTATTTCAGCCGTGTTTGATAGCACCGTTGTGTGTAGAAGTGCTTTGCAAAAGGTTAATAACTGAAGATGAGCTCACTAAAGACAGCAACGTACATCACACGCTAAGAACACGTCCCTTCAAGATGTTATTAATGACCATACACACACTGCTGCAGGTCTTGCCAGTAGGCTTAGGTGATTAATTGCCTTCCAGCATTAAAATTAGTTGATCAGTTTTTAGCATGCCTTAAATTTATGAGCCCTGTGTAAGGACAATTGCAATATTCAGCATTACCAAGCTGATGATGAATATAACACTGTAAGCATTGAGACTACAGACTACCACATGGGATATTGCATTTTTGTAACTCAGAATAGCGTAGCTGTGATACCACCATTAAAGACTGTGGCTGGGGAAGATACAAAGGAAATGCAGCACACGGATGCATCAGAGCACCATCAAGCACCACCCTAAAGCAACAAGCACCACCGGTCAGTCAGAGCAGATGAAGGACACAACACCAGTCAACTCAGGACCAATTAAAGAAGGAAGGTGAAGCCATTGGTCTCCAAAGAAGGTCAAGCAGTTCTGGAGAGGAGATTAGGATGGGGATTCGGGGATTCTGCAGTCTGTGGTGCATTCAGGATTAAGAAATCTGTTCACAAATTTACACATGGCCCCATTACAGTGGGAAAAATCTAAATACTTGCATCCTTTTGCAAGTGGGTGTAAAAACACTCCACCACCTACAGTGAAGAAAGCAAAGACTGCTAAAATAAACACGACAGAGAACATCTCCCAGACTGTCTTTGTTCCAGCTACGTCTCTATCCGAAATATCTGCTGTTATTAGCCAAAGCCATTGCAAGCAAGATTGATGTTTTATAGCCGCAGCAATAAATAATGAACAAATTTTACTGTCTTTAAGGTCTGTGATAACTTTTAGTGAGTAGAGGCTACAACTGGGAGTGAGAACAGAGATTTTTCTCAGATACTTGGTGACTCACCCGTCTGTACGAGTAGCTGCAGGAGCATTTGCACTCTCATAGCTTGGGATGAACAGACCTGATGTATCTTCAGTTGCTGCATCCATTAATGATGGAGAAGACATGGACTGACACTCAGGTAGTAAACCAGCCACAGGAGCAGTGATGGTCAAACCATGGTACTTCCAATAGCTCCAATTAAGGAACTGCTCGAGCTGAAGGCCAGTTACAGATGTGCTTCCAGTACAGCTCGGGCACTCAGCTGGGTTATGAGCAAGGAACAAAAGAGAGGAGAAGGAGCATTGCCCTTGTGCTGCCTGTGCCAAGTTGGCCATTCAGTAGCAGCAATGCAAGGGGTTGAGACATCCATATGTGAAGTAGGACAGAGGAAAGACCCACACCACTGCTCCAAGACAAGCTGTTTCTGCTCATAAATCACAGCCTCGAGCTACTGCTTTGGAGCAAGCAGGACTTCTGAATCTTGGACCATGAAAAGCTCTTTTAATTTAAGATAGTAAGCCAAAACACTCCAGCATCAACGATGCTCTATCCCACTCAAGCCTGAAGAGTCAACATCTGTTCAGAGGCTGCTTTTGTCCCCTGAGTGTACTGCTAGTTTTAGGGAAATCAATGTTGTGGCTGTCTGGAGAGCAGAACATATACAGTGTGTCATGAGAATATTGTTTAATTCAAGCTAATGCATTAAGTTGGTGGTTTTGAGCATTAACATGGTGTTAAACAGTGCCTAAAATACATCTCAGTAGAGTACCACGATCCTACATAGATCCACTTCACTCTATGCTGTTACATCAAAAGGAGTTTGTTCAAATTGCAGCTGTCAAGACGACCGCAATGTGGTCAATGGATAAACTGAGGAGGAAAAGGCAATCCTGACTTCACTGGTGATCTCCCTCAACCCTTTCAAACAACAGGGAAAGCAAGGTACAGATTTGATTTTGGCCATAGGGATCAAAACTGATCTCACACTTTGGACCTGGAGGCCTTTTAAAGGCACAACAGAAACAGATTACTTCCCACAGACTTCAGCCTTCCGGGGCAACAGGGCTTTGAAGGAGAATCTGATTTCATTAGAGCTGGTTCTAATGACAGCGTGGGACTACACATTGTAACACCTTCCTTGAAACCTCTGCTTTTTGGAAGAGGGAGGATTAACACTTCCTCGCATGGCCTCCTGTGCAAACACATCAACCGGGCTTTTAACCCCCCCAAATCTGTGTTTTCACCGGTGAAAACCCAGGGCATAATTATAAGACTGCATTAGGTAACTCCAGTTCACAACCAGAGATAGAAACCTTGTGAACACAAAGCGGGTTGGTAAGTGCTGATTTCAAGGGGGCTGGGATTCAGCTGCTTTTCCCAGAATACTTCCAATGGGAATGGTGCAAGTTTCCAAACCTCCCCCATTTCAGGAGAGGAAATCTATGTATTCTCATCTCTCATGAAGGAAGGTGGATGCACACAGATATTAATAGCTGTTACCACTTGGCCATCAACATGAACTTCAGCTTATGCTAAGAAACATTAATCTATTTCCTCAGATGCCTGTGTGTAGCAATTTCCTGGCACCCTACGTACACATTTACAGTAAATCTGTGCCTGCCCTAATCTAAAACTGATGGGCAGAATTATTTTGAGTTTAACCTTGGTATTTTGCTAACAGGAATGCAAATGTCCTTGCTGCAGGAGAAAGGGGGGAAAGAGGGAGAGATCCAAACAACAGCTTGGTGGAAAATCAAAGCACAGAGCTCACTATGACCCCTGCAATGAGACATCCACACAGGTAATGGATCTTTAGTTGCCTGGGTTCTAAGGCCAGAGAAGTGACGTTTTTGACCCTCCCACATTTCAGATAGGAATCAACAAGGTAGGTGTTTAAAGCAAACTGCATTTGCTTTATCTAGATGTTAAATCTACTCCTAGAGTACTATAATTTCACTTATTTCCTTCCACCCGGATATTTCACTTGCAACTTTGCTTCCAGTTCCAGCATTCCAGCACAGCAGTGTCCGAGTTCATCATGCTTCCACGGGGGAGGCTGCCAGCAGCAAATCCATACCCTAGGAATAGCAACACTAATTCCAGGATCTATATGCAGTCATAACCTCATGGGTTCATTAGTCTTTTTCCCCCTGTCTTGCTCTGCATGGGACAAATGGATCCCCCCCATTGCTTGCTTTCTTCTGGGCTCATTCACCCTGGTGTAACAGGATTCAAATGCACTTCCCCATTATTCACTTGGTGCTGGTTTACAGAGCCAGCTATATCCTTGAAAAGTCTCTTTTATCCTTCCTTTTTAAACACCCGTAAACAGCCACAATAATGCTCTGTTATGGAATAGGGATTTAAACAGAAATCAGTGCATTAAATAGGCGATGGTGACCCTGCTATAAGTTAAAGCTACAGCACAAATCACACCAGTCACACCCAAACCCAAGGGAAATGCAAAGTTTGAAGCTCAACCTGCCCAACTCTGCAGCTTGTCCTTCTCTGTGCACAGTGTGGGACGAGAGACCTGCCTGGGTCCCTTCGCACCTGAGCTACTCGGTGATGTTCAGCTGAGGATGTTCTGGACCACTTGATAATCTCTGAATGGTAACATAACCCAGTTTGGTCTCGTGTGAGCATCCTCTGCTTACCAACATCCCACCTCCAAACTTCACTAAAAACCCCAAACCAAACATTTTTTCCCTTCATTAAAAATGTTTCTTTTTTTCCAAGGGAAATCTAATAAAAACCATGTTTTGTTGACTGATCTGAGTAAACAATGGAGATTCTTGTGTGAAAGTCAGTTTTGTCTGGCTTCTAGGAATTCCACAGGGATAAAATTAGAAAGACCTATATGCAGCCTAGGACTTGTACATGGTGAAGCCAGTAACAGCCTTCACAGAACTGGAACCACAGCAATCTCCTAGGGTTTTTCTTCCTCCAGGACTCATAGGTTACATCACACATCTCATTTCTGAAGCTGGAAACACTTAAAGGGTTGTGAGAGCAATACCTGAGTGGCAGTCACAGTACTGATGGAGCCTGCGTGGCCACGGCTGTGTGCATAATTCACTCCATTGCAAGAACAGCTTTGACTGTACAAACACAATGAACAGCTTACCCAGTCATTGCTCCTAATTGTGACTGACATTAACACTGTGCAATTGGAAGCTGGGCACGCTACTGTACTCTGCTTTTTCATGGCATCAACTTCACTGAAGGAGTGGAGGACTCCTGCAGTAAAGGACAGTTATAACACGATGAAGCTATAGTCATACTCTGAGCATTTCCCAGCCTTTTCCCCCTTTACTTTGGATTCTGCCTGTTTCCTTTGTTCTTTTTCCCCCTTTACTGCTGTCTGTATAGGGTAGCCCTTTCCATCTTCCTCTCTGTCACTTACTTAACAAACCTCCATCACCTGCATTTTTGAGACTGTTGGATTACATGAGACCTCATGGCCTGGTTTTCAGCTGGTGTAAATCTGGCTTTGCTGGTTTCACTGCAGTGAGGATGACTTACACGAGCTGATGATCTGTCTGTATATATTTAAGTGTATATTTATCCAGCAAACCTGGCCAGGATGCTTTCAACTTTCCTTATTCACTTGAACCCAGCTGGCTCCTTCAGGTTGGGAATAGTGCTCGTCGCCCTTCTGTGTTGTGTCTCTTGCAAATGAGCCAGTTGGAAAGTGCATCATCCGCTGGGCAGAGAGATTACGCTCCAAGGCTATATACTGCAGGATGGGTGAGTTGCTGAAGGCTTCAGAGTGCAGGATCAGACCAGTTAACAACATAAAGTATCACAGAAGTTTGGTTGTTAAAGCACAGCAAGAATATCTGTCTGTGAGAGCAGTGCTGGACAGAGACACAGGAATAAGCTTTTGCATCTGTTTCAGCTCCACATACAGGGGCAGGGATGAGGTAGCCACATGCAGAGGTTTCTGATGAATGCTTTGAAGCTCCAGCTCTGAATTCTCTTCTCCTTCCTTAATTCTCCACCTGGGAAATCGCTGCAGCTCACTGCAAATTTCAGCAAAGAATTTGTCCCGGATCTAGACCTGATGATTTTGGCCTTTCTTTGACAAGTAGGAAGAGGGCCCCCATCCCAGACACAGGATTGCCGCATCCATGAGCCATAACCTCTCTCTTCCCCCTTTAATGTACATCCTACATCCACACGCAGAAAGTTTACTGGACACATTCGACCAAAGGAATAACCACGAGAGTACCCACAACCATCACTTCACTTCACTTGTGCCCACTCCTACCTTTAGCAGGACATCTTCCCAGCTAATGGAATTGGGATTGTCTCTTAACCTCTAAACTGTGCAAATCTAATTAGCCAAGGAATTGCTCCCTTGAATCCTGAAGTCCAGATCATCTCTTTTCCAGTCCTTTCCTATTTGATGGAAGTGAATACCACATTACCCACTGGAGTTCCACAAGTACTCTTCCTTCATGTGTTCTGATTGACAATGTAACCTACATTTGATCTACATCTACATTTTGTTTCCTATGCCATTTTTCTTCCCCAGTCCATTTCTTAATGCTGAATCCTAATCCCTCCCCATCCTCTGGGAAGAATGCATTTTTTGCAATACCTATGTTGTAACTTTCTAGAGCACATGCTTCCAATTTGAGCATTATTTTCCACAGCTCCTAGCACTTAACCACAAAAGTTCTTCATTTATTTCCCTTTTTATTCTCCATTTAATCCATCCTCATATTTTACGCTCTGGATCATCTCTGTATCTTACATTATGGCCTGTAGTATAAAAGCTTTTTGTTTAACTACGTACTTAAAACCCATAGAGAAGTATAAAACTTTATAGTGGGGGATTTAGATTCGTCTCCTCATTTACTTCCCACTTTTCACTCCTTCCCAATCCCAACTTCTAAAGCAGAAGAGAAACTTCTTAAGAGCTCTACCAGTTCCAAACCAGCATTTGAAGGGGAAAAAACATCCCAAAATCTTATTATTGCCACTGATATTCTTAGTGACTTTGGCTAATCTTCCCTGTGCTCCAAGGTGCTGGGAATGGGAATGCTCTGTCCTTGTCAGTCCCCTCTATTAGCAGGTGGAGCTTAAGAGTGGGTAGCATACGATGGGATGCATTACCCTGACCCTAGCAAATGACAGCGCATCTTGAGACACAAGATAGAGAACCCGAGAACAGCTGAGCTTCCCAAGAGCATCCTACCCTTCTCCACACATGAAAGCATCCCCATGTCTGAGGCACGTTTGCAGCAGCTCTGCCAGCCCCATGAATGCTGCCACTGAGATTCAGCCAATTGCTTTCCTGTTGTAACTGCAACTCAAATCTCTTCTTCAGCTGTGACCGGTTTGGGGCCAATTCTTGAGCTACTGAAGACTACAGGCAGTTTGCCATCAACCAAAAGTTGGCTTCAACATTCTCTACCATCCATACAGCTTCCACTGGGGATATTAAATGAGGAATTAGCAGTTTATGTGAAAGCTGAGCCAGGTGCTCCCCCTGTGGGGCATTAAAAAGGATGGGGCAGCTTAGGAGCAAGCACAGGGTTTTACTTCAGCTGTCCCAAAGCTATTTCTACCTGTACCAAATGATGGAGCAACTTCTACCCCCTTCATGCACGGGTTTATGGTGAGGGATACAGAGAAGGAAGCAGCTCTGGCTGTGGAATGCTTCATATGGTGCTATATAGTGCCCAGGAAGCACAGAGCAGCCATATAAGAGTGTACTCAGTTCACTGCACTGTCCAGGACCTAAAGGAAGCTGGGGCTGCCCCACCCCTGGCAGTGTTCAAGGCCAGGTTGGAAGAGGCTTGGAACTGGATGAGCTTTAAGCTCCCTTCCAACACAAACCAGTCTGTGACTGTGTGATTCTATGATCTGGGCCTGGACCGCTCCTACAGCTCATGCACTGGGAGAGTACCCAGTCCTAAAGCAAAGAGGGGATTGAGCCCATCCACTGCTCTAGCGCATGGAAGATTGCAGTTTCAGAGCTGCAATAGAGCAGTTATTTCAGGCTTGGCCATACCTTGCTGAACAGCCTGTGAGGCTACAACGTGGCTCCCAACCCAACATGTCTTGTGGGACCATGGCTCTAGAGAGTTAGAACACAGGGAATCTTGGTCATATTTATGCCTGCAGAGGACAGGACGTTCTTGTCTCCATACCCAGCAGTGCAAGTGTTGGCTTTTTCTTGGGGAGGGGTAACAAAAACAAGGCAAACCAACCCCAGAACAATAAAGCAAATGAGTTGGAGCATACTTCAGCCAGCTTCAAACAACAAACATGACCCCGTTTGTATGAGCACGATTCCCTCTCCAAGTTTGTAAGTATTTCCCTGCTATGTAAATCATAACAAGATGGAGACTCCTGGACCTGTAGATGGACAATGAAACCTGCATCCAGCTACTCCACCACTGAAGATAAGAGCTTGGCATGAGCACTTGCTGAGGGAGCTGTACATAACCAGCCTGGTATAAGGGCCATGGGCCAGAAGGCACCATTTGCCTGGTACAAAACAGTTGCTTGGACAAATCAACGTGCAGCCTGGCCAAAAGGTTCCTCTTACACAAGCTCTTTCTTTTCAAGCTTGTCCCTTTATCTGTTGTCATAGTAAAGACTCAAAGTTACCAGCTGAGTCAGACAGCTTATTAATAACAAGTGAAGGACAGCACAGCACAGATTTCATTAGGCAGACTCCACTGAGCAGAGTAAAATGCCAGTGTCCCTGAGGGCTTATTCAGACCATGCTGGAGAATGCAGCATCCCCCTCCCACAGGCAAGCTCAGCTCAAACCAGAGCAACGTTTGGCTGCAGTGAGCACCGGAATGGACGTTGGTGTAGATTCAGGCTAGAAAGTACCCGATGACCAACCCCAACCGGCCCTTCTGTGGCGTCAAACACAGCACAGAAGAGCTTTGCATAGGGAGATGCTACCTGAAAGCAAAATAAATGCTTACACTGACTTAGGATAACAAAGATGTCCAACCAAACCATGCAGAAGTCTTCCTCACAGGCAGAGGTGAGGGTGTCAGGTCAGGCACAAGAGTGCCTAAACAGTTACTCCAGGCTAGGGCTGCAAACTGAGTCAGTATAATGTGTACCCACTGCGACCTGAGCACGTTGGAATGTCAGACCCTCATTGAGATGCTCCAAAGGACCTACATTATCCTAAACCCCACTGTCTTAACCCCAGTGGGACTGTTAAAAAGACCAGTGGAAGAGTACTGGTGTCAGACTGGAGTATGAACAGTGGAGAAGCAGCTCCAAGGCAAAGCCACCACTGACATGACCTTGACAAGCGATCCTGGTTGATGACTATCTGTAGAGGCTGGGGACAGGATGGGGCCTTGCAGACTGGAGGTACATCACCTACAGCAAGTCAG